>OY856413.1:993417196-993697196 GCA_963693085.1 Alisma plantago-aquatica | reverse complement strand
TACATATTGGTCCCTGTGTGTACACCGAACTTTTGACTTAATTTTTTTAAATTATGTATTACATTAGTAGAAACATCTATACTATAAAGGAAAGCTCGTGGAGGAGGCTGGATGCAATTTTCCATTATTTTTTGAAATTATATATTGGTTCCTGTGTGTGTACACCACACTTTTGTCTTTAATTTTTTTAATTTATACATCATATTAGGAGACACATTTATACTATATAGGAAAGCCCTTAGAAGGGGCTGGATGTAACTTATTCCATTATTTTTTGAAATAACATATTAGTCCTTGTGTGTGTATACCACACTTCTGTCTTTAGTTTTGTAAATTATATTTTATATTAGGAGACACGTCTATGCTATATAGGAAAGCACATGGAAGGGGCTGGATGTATTTTTTCCATTATTTTTTGAAATTACATATTGGTCCATCTGTGTATGAGAAGTCCTATTAATATATATATATATATACATATATATTTTATTTTTTTAAAGTTAAATATATAAATTATTGATTGTAGTCTACCAAGGCACCGTGCATAGCATGGGTTTATGCCTAGTATATATATATATATATAAATATATATATATATATATATATATATAGCTAGAATACATTCGAGTGTACAGATCACACGAATACACTCAAGTGTGTTTGCATATCAAGACTATTTTTTGCAAAATGTAAACCATTGATCTTCACTGTCATACTATAACTAGGCTACATACAAATTTTGAACCCATTTGGATAAGTGTAAGTCACTCATCCAAGGGCAACAAAATCGACACACGAAACTAATTTGAAATGTATAATTTTTACGATCTTTATAACATGACCTATAAATGTTCAAATGTGCTCAAATTTTGCGTATGAGCTATTCACAACATGTTTAAGAATATCAACAGATTAATTTTTTGAAAAAAATATTGCATCATGAAAAACTACTTGAATGTATTCTCATCCAAATACACTCGAGTATTTTCTAGCCTGACTCTCTCTCTCTCTCTCTCTATATATATATATATATATATATAGAGAGAGAGAGAGAGAGAGAGAGGCTAGAATACAATTGAGTGTACATCGCATCGTACACTCAAGGGGTGTTTTCTTAGGTTGATAATTTTTTTTGAGAGATCCAAACTGTCGATATTTATTTTTATGACAATTATAGGATACATGTAAAATTTGAGCTCATTTAGAATTTTCTAAGTCACTCTTTTATGACCAAAAAAATTGACGCACAAAACTAATTTGAATTATATTTTGTTGCCTTTAGATGCATGACCTATAAGTGTCCAAATAAGATTAAATTTTATATGTAGTATGTTCATATGATATTTAAGAAGATCAATGATTTAGAATTTCAAAATAAACATTGCATGATGGAAACAACTTGAGTGTATTCGGTCTCCGATACCCTCGAGTGTATTCTAGCCTGACTCCTCTCTCTCTCTCTATATATATATAAATGTGTGTATTTTTTCGATAAAAATGTATGTATTTTCCTTATAAAACCATATGGAAAATATTAAGCATGTGTATTTTCTTTCAAAAATGTTTGCATGGCACTCAAGTGGCCAAATAGAGCTGTCTGCATGGGTTGTGCTTCCCACTTTTAAAACATTGGTCAAATTGTACCCACCTTTCCCCCACTATTTATACCACATAAGAAAGTTGGCTGAGGGTTTTTATGCAATTTTTTCTTCTGTATATTCGAATCAAAAGTAGTATAGTATTCTATTCTAATATAAGAAAGAGTATGGGATGTAGTCCATTAAAAATATATTCTTAGTCACAATCAGTAGTTATTATGTGAAACTTGTGCAAGTGTATAGAATATTTAGATGTAATTTTCTCTCTCTTTAATTTCATAAAATCACAAATTAGTCCTTATATACTGTAATAAGACAAATAAAATACTGTGATATATTGAATGCAATTGTACCTTTTAGAAGTATACTTTGGATTTGTCATATTATATATGAAATATTGAGAAAAGTTATATATTTTATTTTTTAGTTTTTAATTACCAATTAAGCCTTGTGTATTCAAATATAGTTGTCTTTTTTGAAGTGAGAGCCGACTCATACACTATATGTATTGCATCATGCAATCTCTTTGTAGTTGTTAGAGTTGGGGTTGTAGAGAAACTAAGTTAAGAAAAGATGGAGGCTGTGATACTCTGATGTTATACCGGAAGGATACACACAGTGAGGTTAATTGTGGCAACACATCCCATTATCACACAGATAACGAGGTGTTACACGAAAACGTGCGGAAATCACCATAACCACAGATTATGGAAATACGGGTTAATTAAAACCGATTGCGGAATGCTGATAAACTTATGAAACTATTACTTTCCAGTCCTCATCCTGCACAGAAACATGTCATATATATATACACGAGATCTGATACGTGTTCCCAGCTTACTGAAACAACTGTCCATCCATCACATGGATTCATCTCCTGTTCATATACACAGAGGCCCACATCCGGCCAACAGCAGGATATACAAAACATCGTCGATCGTTCATCGAGAAATCACGTCAAAACTCTGCCAAGGACCTGAGAGTACATGGATGACTCTAGACTCTACTACAAAACATCAGAAATAGCAGCATATCCATCACTTGCCTTCTACTGCTCTCCAAGCTGCTCGGCCGCAACACCACGACCATGACCACGTCTACCTCGACCACCTGAAAACCAGCGGAGTGAGACAATTGAACAATTGTCCCAAAGGGAAACATAACTTCCCACCGTAACTACAGAACCTCAGCAAGATAAACTATAACAACATACAACTAATCAACAGATATAACATGAGCAGTCTATATAAAGCAAGGCTATTCTTACCGACAAGCTTACCAGCTATACAAGCATATATCCAGATATCATTCAATGGAACATGATTAACAGAACAATGTCATATGAACACATAACCTGATTATCAAGATACGGCATACTGCCACATACCTAGTGAATATAGAAGTACCTGTAGATATACCGGAATTAAATACACAAACAAGACCTCAACCAATGTTTCATATTTATCTTAAGCAGTAAATACTAAACGGCTGTATGACGTATTATTATGCCCTGAGGATTTGAATCGTACCATTCAAATCCAACCTCTGGCTGCGAAGCCCAAGACTGGTGCCACACAATGGTCAGTGGAAGAGCCGGACTCCATGACCTCCCACTTCGTGGTCAGTACACGAGCACAACACAAGCATGACCTTAGTCACATGCTGAAGTGTTCTAAGCCACTGGGTCAGCTCCATAGGCTACCATCACTCTAGCCCGCCTTGGTACAGGTCTCAGCGCTAGTAAAACTGAGCCACGGGCCTGATCACCGTGCTCTGAGCCATGAACGCATTCATGCTCTACATATCACCTATCCTGAGCCATGGGCCTGTTCACCATGCTCTATATACGTATCTGAGTCTGTAACCGAAGTTACACTCTTACCTCCTTACTTTAGGCTAGGAGTAACCTCACATATTCAACAATATGCGCTCCGGGTTAACCCGTAGGAGAACCCGTTTCACCATCACCAAGTCATGACGATGATGGATCTATGGCCAGGGCAAACTACATGATATGATTTCACTGTGATTAATTAGTATCTTTTAGATGGATTACATGATTCATCCAAATTATATAATCATGCAAGATATAACAGAAAGTAAAGAACATTATATTATTATTGCAACCACATCAACCTGATCCATCATAAGGATCCAACATCACATGTTACCACTTGGCCTCTTGCCAACCATCCAGATCCATCTCAAGGATCCAACATCACATGCCATGGGATCTCAATCCCTCATCATGTATCGTCACTGCCTCTCAAGGCTCACCTCATCATCATGGGACCAACACATCACATATATAATCTCATAGAACAATTATCAAGGTAATGTTAATTATCACACATGTCACATAGCCCTTTCATGGCTACACATCACCTGCATGGTTAGGATGTACAATAACCATAGATTCAACATAAAGAGTATGCTCATTATCATGAATTATCATTCAAGATACTTTATTCATTATTATTACACTATTTGATGGTCAAGCTTGTTAATCACATTATTAACAAACCATACTGATGCTTACCCTTAACTCAAGATTGTACAAACAATCAAGGTATTCACTTTATATAAAGCATGTTGAATATACAAAGCAAACACTACTATTACCAATATCATTATTGTTACCATCCACTATCATCATCATTATCTTTGTCATCAAGCAGCCATTAATGTAACTACCATTAATCATTGTCATTAATAATTAAGCATAAGACCTATTTATGCATATCGATACTACCCTTGTTACCATTATTACCATTATCAGCATCATCATCTACTATCATCTTTATTGCTATGCTATTAAGCAAACTATTAATGTAACTGTCACTTAGTATCATTATTACCAACGATCACGTTACAACTAACACCATTAACATTATTAACATTTTTGCTATCATCCATATTGTATTATTAACACCATTTCCATCATTAGTACTACTATGTTATTGTTATCATTACTTGAGCAAGGCATTACTAACGTTATTTGATTATGCACAAGCATACACTGCCAATACTCCTGAAACCGTCACCATAGGTTCACATACCCTCACTAAAACCTCACTAACTCACATGGATAGGACATGGGGAGGCATCAACGCTGCGCTGCACCCATCACTCTGCTAGCAACGCTGCATTGCCAAGGTACCGGGCGACAGGGGTGTCGTGCGTTAGGGAGTATCGCACGATACACTCCATCGGGCGACGCCCGCTACAACCAACACCTGACGCCCGATAACCAAGGGGTATCGCCCGATCCCACAACTCCACGACAGCCAGGAGAGAGAAGGAGAGAAAGAAGGAAAGGAGAGAGGGAAATACTCCTCACATCGTACAACTGGCCTAACAGCCGACACTCAAGTGGCGAGACACCCTTCATGCCTGTCGCTCGTCCCAGGGCTGACGCCCGATCCAGCTGCTCATAATGCCCGATACTCAAGGGCTGCAACAACAACCAGGAGAGAGAAGGAAAGAGAGAACGATCCCCCCAAAAAGTACCACAAGCAGATACCAGCCTAACGACCGATACTCATAAAAAAGAAGGGGCATGATGCCCAACACAGACCCCACCTATCGGCCGTCACTACCCAAGGGGTATCGCCCGTCACAGGGCTGACGCCCAACACAGACGCAAGGGTGACGCCCGTCAGGCCTGTCGCCCAACACACACTTCCCCCATATCGCCCAACATAGGTATATCGGCCACCAAAGGTACAGAACAAGGAACTAACTACTAATCATACGAATAAGAACATAACTAGAAGTAAAGGAGTTAGGGTTAGAATCTATGCAACCCGCCTTGAAGCTCCAAGGAAGAAGAAGAAGAAGCACTCCAGCTCCAAGGGTATCGTCCACCACAGCCCCAAGGAAGGTGTATCGGCCAACACAACATCAAGGGGAGGGATATCGTGCACTCAAGGTGGAGGAGAGACCAAAAGGGTAAAAGAGACTAAGGCAAGGAAAAGAGTTGTATATATAAAAGGAAGGGGAGGAGAAACCAAGGTACAACCATGCAATGTGTCGCCCACCCAAGGGACACTTGTCCTAGGATTCAAGCCAACACACTAGAAAGGCATGGGACACTTGTCCAAGCTCGGCACCAAGTGTCACCAACCAAGGTCAAGCCACATGGGTGACACAAGCAACAACTCCTGCTGGGCGACACACCAACCTGCTGGGCGACACAAAGCAGGTCCTGGCCGACACAGGCTCAAGCAAGCCCAACCCAGGCACCTCAAGGCCCAAACAAGCTCAACTCAGGCCCAGAAAACTCAAACAACAAGCCAAAGCCTTCCTCTCAACCCTAGAGGAAGCAAAGAGGGAAAACATCTCACAAGATGTCCAACTTGCACACAAAACCCTAATCTTGGGTTATTTGCAAGTAGCCCCTCGAACTCTCAACAAAGCACAACAAAACCCTAATCACCACTCAAAGGTGATTAGCAAACATCAAAGCACTGAGATTAAGCAAAACAAACAGGGTAAACCCTAAACGCAGGTCAGGGTCCTTACAATCTAACCCCCTTTAAGGGATTTCGTCCCCGAAATCCGAAGAGAAAAGCGAGGGATACTTCTTCCTCATCTCTTCCTCAAGCTCCCACATGGCTTCCTCAACGCCACGACGCTGCCAAAGAACTTTCACAAGAGCCAGGTCCTTCCTTTTCAGCTTCTTGATCCTTCTGTCAAGGATCGCCACAACACCTTCCTCGTAGGTCACGTCTGCATCAAGCTCAACCTCCACTGGCTGTATCACCGTACTTGATTCCGGATGACTTTTCTTCAGCATACTGACATGAAACACCGGATGCAACCTGTGCAACTCTGGAGGCAACTCTAACTCATAAGCTATCTTGCCAACACGTGCTTTGACTGAGTAAGGCTCCATATACCTGGATGCTAACTTTCCCTTCCGTCCAAACCTCATCACACCCTCCCACGGCGAGACTTTAAGATACACTTTGTCTCCTACCTGGAATTCCAAAGGTCGTCGGCGATTGTCCGCATACGACTTCTATCTATCCTGTGCCACTTTCAACTATTGCTGTATCACCTTGATCTTTTCTGTCATCTATTGTACTAACTCAGGACCCAAAAGCTGATAGTCACCAGACTCAAACCAACACAAAGGAGATCTGCACTTCCTTCCATACAGAGCTTCATAAGGAGCCATGTCAATGCTCCGCTGATAGATGTTGTTGTAGGCAAACTCTATCAAACTCAGATGTACATCCCAATTGCCTAGAAATTGCAAGACACAAGCTCGAAGGATATCTTCTAAGGTCTGAATAGTCCTTTCAGACTATCCATCTGTCTGCGGGTGAAAAGCTGTACTGAACCTCAACTGCGTTCCCAACGCTCTGTGCAACTATTCCCAAAAACGACTCGTAAACTGAGGACCTCTGTCAGAAACTATCGTTGCTGGCACACCATGCAAACGTACTACCTCATCCACATATACTCGAGCAAGTTTCTCAGCTGTATACATCGTCTTCACTGGTAGAAAATGGGCAGACTTAGTTAATCTATCCACTATTACCCAAATGGAATCATGATTCCTAGTTGTCCGGGGTAGACCAACTACAAAATCCATGGTTATATGATCCCATTTCCACTGCGGTATCGGCAAAGGTTGCAACGTACCTGCCGGCTTCTGATGTTCAACCTTCACTTGCTGACACACCGCACATCTAGCCACGAACTCAGCTACATCTCTCTTCAAACCGGACCACCAATACAAGTCCTTCAGATTATGGTACATCTTGGTGACACCTGGATGCATAGCATACATCGACGTATGTGCTTCCTCAAGTACCAACTCCCTTAGATCATCAACATCTGGAACCACCATCTTATCATGATAGCAAACTAGTCCATCCTCGGACTCATGAAACCCATCACGCTTGTCACTGCCGAACTCTGATCTGATGGCTTAGCAGTGGTCAATTGGATTTTGAGTGGTATCCTCAATTTCCTTAGGGCGTAATAAAAATTGTAATACAACCGTGTGTCATATTTGTTTAGGGTTATACATGACGTTTCACATTGGATGATAACCCTTGTTTGTTATCTTTACATAAAGATGGTGCTTAGTGCAATTAAGAGATAGTAGATAACTGAAAGCTGGTATAAAATAAAACTTTGCATGTCTTTTAAAAACTTTGGATATCTACTTCTATCCACAGCTTGAATCTATTCTATCTAATCCTCCTTGCACTTTATTTCTTATTTTCATAATGTGTCACTTTACTGTTTGTTCTTTTCAATGTTGTACCTAAAATGCCGACAAACAAAATGCCGGTCAGCATAAATGAATATGTCGATATGTGGGGGAAACAATAATCGTGAAATTAACTATAACAACATATTGCAACCAATTAGGATTTAACAAACAACTTTATGTTTTAAGCATAACTTCTCAATCCATTCATACCTTAGCCTCTGCGCTGTCCCTACAGTGGACTTGGATGCTACCTTCCTTATGGTAGATCCCCATTAAACCCCTCATGATCCTACCTAACGGGTGAATTAATTTCTAGGGTTGAGTCACATGGCACTACCCATAGGTAGCCCACTCCTTAACTCATGGTGTGCTAATGAGTCGCAGGGCACTACACGTGGGTAGCCCAATTCCTAACTCATGATAATACTGATGTCCTACTTAACAAGTAGGCCCTATACCAGGTTACCCTTTTCATTATTAGCAAAGCCACATAGGAGGACCAGGATCTGAGTCAGTCATGTATATATATTTCTGGTGATAATCATAGTCACTTTATAGTTGCATGAAATAAAAGTCATCCAAGTAGTTATTTTTAGGCGACCGATAAAACACATGGGAATTGCCGTGAAACTAAAGAGATTAACCATAAGTTTAACCACATACATGATCCAGAGTAACTTTGATGTCCAAGCATTAATATTCAAGACAATCAAACAAGCAATCAACAATATCCTGAAATTAATGCATAATATCCAAGTGTCATTATTTTATCTAAAACATTCTCAAGATCGACTTGGATTCCACCTTAGGATTTCTAGGTCAACTTTAGGGTTTTATTAGGGTTTTAGCCTCCATTACACATTTATCACTTTTAATGCCCCTTTTAAATCACAAACCCTAATTTCAACATCATAGGCATACTTGACTGTCAAGTAAGTCTAATATATCCCTTTTACGCTAAAACTACCATCTTTATCCTTTTAAGTTATGACACGATCATTAAGGCCAATTATCATCTTTGGTTTCTTTCAGATTAACAACTCATAACTCATTATAGTCTAATCACATATGAACTCTTTTTATCACTAATTCCACATTAATCCATTAGAAAACCCTAATTACCAAATTAAGGGTATTTATCTGCAATTACAAACTTTTATACTCAAAATAGCTTAGAATCATCATATCTCAGCTTTATTCATGGATTTGAACAATTAAAGACATTAAGGGTCGTAATTACCAAAGTTAGGGTTTCAAGGCCCATTAAAGCATATTCATGTACATGAAACCCTAAATTAAACCAACTATGCATAAATATCATCCTTTTTGATATAATTTTCCCTTTTTATTAACAATAGGTTAATGTTGATTAAAAACACCCAAAATACCTTTCTCAATCTCATTAACATCAATATTAGGGTTTCTTAATCATAAATGCATTAAAGTTGACAACTTCGTGTACTTTTAGAAGTATGATCAGATTCAGACTCTAAAACTATTTTTAATGGGCTCCTTGCATTCTTCTGATCAATTTTCATATATAAAACTTCTTAATCCGAGATACCAATTATTAGTTATGAATTTCATGAAATAATTACCTTTTGGGGCCAATCGATGGCTGCCACATCAGCAACCGGCTTCTTTTTCCTTTTCTAAGTGTGTAATCTATAGCCAAAAGATGATTTCACTCTTTCCTTCCTTCACAAACGTTGGGGGCAAGGAGGTATTTTCCCCTTCCTCTTCTTCCTCACGAGCCCCCCCTATTCGTGAACCAGCGCTTGCCACGGTCAACCTCAGAGTTGACTCTGAGCATCTTGCTCCCCCAGCCACCGATGGAGACCGCCGCAACTCTGTCGAGTCCCACCGAACTCGAAGGTGCCTTCGGCTTTTCCAGTTCTGACTGGAGTTGACGAAACAGAGAAGCCCTTCTCCGAAGAGAAGCAGCTTCAAGCTGAAGGTGAAGGTCAGGATCTTTCTCACAATTGAAACCATGTGCTGACTTGCCCCCTTCGTCCGAACATAATGGGGTGTTCTGAGCTTTCGTAGAGGGTGTGCGGCCCTCTATATATATAGGGGATATGAGCATGGAGTCTGACCCTATCCGCTAATTAGGGAAAACTGGCCCACACATGGAAACTAGGGGAAACCAAGGATGGTTCGGTCCAACGTTGTCTCCTGATTCTAATGGCATCTTATCTTCCCAAATCGTGGCCTGAGGAGAGAGAGAGAGGTGCGAGAAGATCGCATGTCCTGTTGATCTTTCCTTTTCTAACTCAAGCTGGAAGACAATCTCTAGATCGTCTGATCACCATCCAACGACCTTCATTGGGAGTGAAACATGCCTGGGCTGGGCCTAAGGTTTCCTATTCCATTTTCAAATGTGACAAATCACATTATAAATTGGTTATCCCTTCACTTTAAGGAAACTCATAAAATCAATAACTCTCTCCTCATTTATCCTTTTTCAATAAAAATTTAAATAAATCTCTGTCTTGGTACTATCTACTAGTGTATTAAATTTAAACTCAAATTCCAAAGTAAAAGGGTGTTTCCTTCATATGCAAGTTATTCATTAATAAAACCAAATTAATTGATATTTCCTCTTTCTTTTGTCATTATCTTATCATCTTGGATTCCTTGGACCTCAAGGAACCCTAAAGGCACGAAATCCCATCTTAGGAAATATTCCTTAGCTTTTTCTCTTTTCCTTTATCCCTTTCTTACTTATTTCTTTATTAAAAGATTTCTTCTCAAGGATTTCTCTTTATCTTTTATTTCTTTTTCCTCTTTTCCTATTTCTTTCATTAGAAATCACATATAAACGAAATTTACTCAATTATGGCCATTAATGCCACTTTCTAGAGATTTCCATGTATTTCTCACAAATATTTTTCTTAATATCCATTATCTTGTATCTTTCTCCATTATTTGGACTTTTTTCTTCTTTTCTTCTCTTTTATATCCATTATTAGATTAACATAATAATAGGAACCACAAAATTCCTATCAAAGGGATAATTGCAAATAAATCCATCCTTTGAAGCAAAACATACAACCTTTTCAATTAAGTACATATTCATAAAATCATTACATTTCAATTATGAAAACATATGCAAAATTGGGGTTGTAACATCCTTCCCCTCTTATAAGAATTTTGTCCTCAAAATTCCATCAAGCATACAAACAATTCAGGAAGACTTTTCCATGTCCATCATTGGCCCCTATGTTGCTTTACCCTATCCATGGCGCTTCCAAAAAACCTTTATCATCACATATTCCTTTCTCTAAGTTTCTTTCACCTTGGCATCTATAATCTCACAGACGACTCAGGACATTTCAGCCTCCCTTGGGGATCACTAGGTTCATTGCTCAACACATGGCTTGGGTACCTCACATAGTGATCTAAATTGGACACATGGAACTCATCACACATCACATTATCATGAGGGGTAAGGCTATACACATGCATCTCCACCAACACATCTCAAATGGACCCATGTATCAGGGACTCATCTGTCTCAGCTCTAGATCAAAGGGGTCGGATTTTTCATATCACATATTCTCCCGCAGTGAACTGTATGTCAGTCTACTTTGCATCAGCTCACAACTCATGTCTCCCATGGGCTCGCTTTTAGCCATTGCACGATCAAAGCGACTTCACCTACACACACTGTGGTCTTTTTCCAACCTTCGTGAGATCCCTTCACCAATATCATCTTAATGAAGTGGTGACCGACACAACCTCTCTTATAGAGCATATTATATCCCGATACTGGCTATGGTGGCTATCATTACAACATTCATAGGATGAAAATTGTTCCCATATATCACCCTGAGCGAGCACATATGCTCTCATCAGACCCTCTAGTCTGGATCATGCTAACATCAGTAAGGGGTGATAAGTTGTACTAACATCGAGCTCTTCATGTATCTACTTCCACCTCATGGAAGTGAACCTTTAGATCACACTTGAGGATCTTTGAACTTGCATTATTGTGTAGTTGAACCATCTCTCTTATATGTAGTTCAACTGGATCTGTCTTCTTAGAGTACTCTCTCTTTTCTCTTAGATCATGTCATCTAGGTAAGGCGATCTACCATAACCCATATTGCATCTTGACCTTCCTTGGTCCAAGGGAGACTTACCACAACATCCACAGTGATGAACTCCCATTCCCTCTTGGGGACTCTTTATCCTCTATATCAATTCATTGGGTCACTGGAGTTTGTCCTTCACCTCCTGGCATGCATGGCGATAAGCCACATGCAACTTCATCTTAGGCATCCAAAGTACTACTGCAACTTAATATCTTAGTAGCACCATGGTGTATGATGAACTTAAAATCATGATCTCCTAAAAGTCATGATTCCTCAAGGTTGATTCCTCAAAAACCCTAAAACACTCTAGTCATGGGTTTCATCACCTCCTTTTCCATAGAAGTGCATTTGAGGTTCTACAACCATCCTTCCATCATGACAAGCCCTAGGTTGGATAACTAGGCAACCACTAACTCGATCAACATATCTCATTACATCTGAGTGTTAGCCAAACATATCTCACAAACTTAGGGTTCACCTAACCCCTTCTTCCAGCCTGTCCACTAGCTAAACTAGATAGCTGCCTCTCAATAAGAGAATCCATTACCATTTCACATCCTTATGTGTTAGGTAATGTTGAAGACATACACTTCCATGTATTCCACTTACTATCTCATCTTGGACTCTAAGTTTATCTTCATCAAGAAAACTCAAAGATTGTCCTCTTGGTTATCGAACTCAACCTTGTATAACTCATAAATTCCACATAGCTCATGATAAAAACATCCTCATAAGATGACTACCTTAGTTCTCTTGATGTTTGTAAACCATACACACATCATACACTCCACAAAGGTATCTCTATCCTCATATCTCACAGCAACGTTTCAACTCACATCATCTTTATCCTTAGTGTATGGCATGCGTGCTACCCTATCTCTCACCCCCATAACGAGAGGAAATAAGCATTTGGCGGTCGTCCAAACACAAAGTTCTTCCCATTCCAAGAGTAGAGATGGTGCATCCCACCTTTCCGGTACACCTTACAATCTAGGTTGAAACGTGCAACACATGCTTCCACATCATGAACATCTTGATATCAAGTTTACTTCCTTAGAAAATTGGTCTCGAACTCACTTGGGTCATCATACCATCCTTAGTCATCTCCTCTAGGTCTATAGGGTGTCAGTACTTTTGGGGCCATCCCTCTTCCCTTATGCATCCAGAGAGTGCCCTCCTCATCTGCCCTTTGGGTCCTGTGAGTTTGTGAAGGTGATCAATCTCCTAACCCATGGCCCTCAGACAATGATAGTTGTTACCTCCCGACCCTATGGTCATGTGCAACTAGGGAATTAGGCAACTCCTACTCCCATACATCTTATCCCTACCTGAACCTAGGATAGACTTAGGATTCTAGCATAGTACATGTCCAACTTAGAACCTTACCCAAGTCTACATCATCTCTCTCTACATTCATGGTTTGACTTACATCCTTTCATAGTGGTCATGGCGACCTACCTACCTTGGTCAAGCCCCATACTGGTTACCTCTATGGTAACACATCTACATGCACTTAGAGATGATTATCTATGGGTCTACATGTTGATTCTCATACTATGTACTCTCTACTTAGCTTCTCAAGATTCTATGAGACCTCTTAAGGTTACCTCAAACCTTACAAAAGTTGATTCATACCCTACAAAAGGGTCCTCTCCCAAGATGGGAGGAAATTATCTCTTGATAGCAACCAAGGTCACCAATGTCCTTATGTCTAGGGTGTACATCAACATGAGCATGCTTAGCCCTAGCAAGCCACTAAGGCACATAGATAACAAATAGACCACCTTCTAACCCATACTAGGTCTCCACAGTAGGTCATACTTGTTCTCATTCCTTCATATTGGACCATCATCATACATACATGTCTATGTCCCAATCTATATGTAGGGGTTCACCAAACATATACCTTAAACCAAGGGGTTCCCATTCCTCTAATCATGAGAAGTGCCATGCTCGAATCTATAGAAACTCAAATCTCATCATGAGCATCAGGTGCACCAGGTACTACTACTTCCTCTCTTAGGTCTAGGAACCATAGGTTCACTTTTCTAATGTCCAACTGCATGCTCAACCTTTTAACCATAAACCAAGCATGTACAAGGTATGGCATGCACTTCCTATTATCCTTCTACTCAAGCAACACCTCAGAGTTGAGTCCTCCTCAAGGATAACCAGGTAGGTATAAGGCCTCACAACTTGTTACTAAACCTCCTCAGGGTCTAAGGAACTCTTATTCCTATCCATAGAAGGTAGGCACCCATATCATCTGCACATCGGTACCAGCAGCCTCATCCTTCTTCTAGGGTTTAGTTCCTCTAAAGGAAACCAAGAACCACAAGGACCATGGACGAGGCAACTACATCCATCCACTTAGGTTGTAACATATCCAACTTCTAATGGTTCCTCGTATCTCGAAGTCTAAGATTCCAACCTTCTTGCGTGGGTCTTTGCTCTCTCTCTAGAGCTAGCCCTACAAACAACCTTACTACTAGAGGTTCTCCATGAAGGTAGATCAAGCTCTTATACAAACACCTACATGGGTGAAACCCATGATCGATCAAACCTATGTTTGCTCAAGATTATCCATAGCTCTTTATGCTTATCTCATAAGCTATCCAACATGCCTTTCTAGCCAGGGTTTCGAACTACTGCCACCACTATTGACGTACCCAAGGTGCATACTATGCCATACGCATATCATCCCATAGGGTTTCTATAGGTTCTTCTCTAACCTCATCAATGAATGAGTTATCCTTCATCCTAACGTGCACGACCCTTCACAGGGTTGGATCGCCAAGGTACTAGGTCATCCAACCTCACATGGCTCGTATCGTCATGGGTATCCAAACTAAAAGCATGTCCACTCACACACATGGTCTACCATGACATCTAGCTCATCATGTCATCTCTCTCTCTCTCTAACCTTCACTTAGGGTTAGGGTTAGCATCATCCTCAGAGGATGTGCCAGGTCTCTACTTATAATGGAGGTCTCTACCTCCAAGAATAACTCTCTCTACTTATCCTCCTGACAAGAAGGTCTAGCCTCAGGTCTCTCCTGAGGGAATGACAACATATGTCATATGACCTAAGCATTCAACTATTCTTTAGTTTACACTTAAACTATTAAGCATATGTCCATGACATCTTATTTACATGCTTTTCATTAATTTGGTGGAGGATTCCTTAAACCTTATCAACTTTACCCATACCTCAAGAGGGTGAGGAAGAGAGAGAAAACCATAATCCTTAAAATCCTTAATAGCATTTGAGTTGAGAAGGGATGAACAAGATGAGAGAGAACTAAAGGTATCTTATTTTGAGTCAAATCCTGAGACATTGGTCAGACAGTCACACAAATCCAGAAGTCCTCGTGTTCCGACTAGCGGTGTGGAGGAAAATATTGCCAGCCCTCAGATGTGATCCTTTTCTAGACACCTCTGTCTTTCGGAAAATCCTCTAATAACTCCCTCAGTTCTATGGAATTTGTAAAATTTAATAATTACTAAAGATTAAATGAGGAACTAGTGCTCTGATACCAAATGTAACGACCCCGCCTCCCAGTAGCCCCCAATTAAGGGAGACCAAGAGGTCAGAGTCGTTATCCCAATTAACAGGATCAAAGGTTCAACAAATAATCAGTAATAATTATAAAATTCTACCAAACTATACTGAAAGTTGGTAAAAAATAAAACTTTTCATACCTTTTAAAAACTTTGGATATCTACTTCTATCCACAGCTTGAATCTATTTTATCTAATCCTCCTTGCACTTTATTTCTTATTTTCACATTGTGTCACTTTACTATTTGTTCTTTTCAATGTTGTACCTAAAACACCGACAAACAAAATGTCGGTCAGCATAAATGAATACGCCGGTATGTGGGGGAAACAATAATTGTGCAATTAACTGTAACAACATATTGCAACCAATTAGGATTTAACAAACAACTTTACGTTTTAAACATAACTGCTCAATCCATTCATACCCTAGCCTCTACATTATCCCTGCAGTGGACTTGGATGCTACCTTCCTTATGGTAGATCCCCCATTAAACCCCTCATGATCCTACCTAACAGGTGAATCAATTTCTAGGGTTGAGGCACATGGAACTACCCATAGGTAGCCCACTCCTTAACTCATGGTGTGCTAATGAGTTGCAGGGCACTACACGTGGGTAGCCCAATTCTTAACTCATGATAATCCTGATGTCCTACTTAACAAGTAGGCCCTGTACCAGGTTACCCTTTTCATTATTAGCAAAGCCACATAGGAGGACCAGGATCTGAGCCAGTCATGTATATATATTTCTGGTGATAATCATAGTCACTTTATAGTTGCATGAAATAAAAGTCATCCAAGCAGTTATTTTCAGGCAACCGATAAAACATCTAGGAATCGCCATTAAACTAAAGTGATTAACCATAAGCATAACCACATACCTGATCTAGAGTAACTTTGATGTCCAAGCATTAATATTCAAGACAATCAAACAAGCAATCAATAATATCCTAAAATTAATGCATAATATCCAAGTGTCATTATTTTATCTAAAACATTCTCAAGATCGACTTGGATTCCACCTTAGGATTTCTAGGCCAACTTTAGGTTTTTATTAGGGTTTTAGCCTCCATTATGCATTTATCACTTTTAATGCCCCTTTTAGATCACAAACCCTAATTTCAACATCATAGGCATACTTGACTGTCAATTAAGTATAATATATCCCTTTTACACTAAAACTACCATCTTCATCCTTTTAAGTTATGACACGATCATTAAGGACAATTATCGTCTTTGGTTTCTTTCGGATTAACAACTCATAATTCATTATCGTATAATCACATATGAACTCTATTAATCACTAATTCCACAATAATCCATTAGAAAACCCTAATTACCGAATTAAGGGTATTTATCCGCAATTACAAACTTTTATACTCAAAATAGCTTAGAATCGTCATATCTCAGCTTTATTCATGGATTTGAACAATTAAATCCATTAAGGGTCGTAATTACCAAAGTTAGGGTTTTAAGGCCCATTAAGGCATATTCATGTACATGAAACCCTAAATTAAACCAACTATGCATAAAGATCATCCTTTTTATCTAATTTTCCCTTTTTATTAACAATAGGTTAATATTGATTAAAAACACCCATAATACCTTTCTCAATCTCATTAACATCAATATTAGGGTTTCTTAATCATAAATGCATTAAAATTGACAACTTCATGTACTTTTCGAAGTATGATCAGATTCAGACTCTAAAACTATTTTTAATGGGCTCCTTGCATTCTTCTGGTCAATTTTCATATATAAAACTTCTTAATCTGTGGTACCAATTATTAGTTATGAATTTTGTGAAATAATTACCTTTTGAGGCCAATCGTTGGCTGCCACATCAGCAACCGGCTTCTTTTTCCTTTTCCAAGTGTGTAATTTGTAGCCAAAAGACGATTTTGCCCTTTCCTTCCTTCACAAACGTCGGGGGCAAGGAGGTCTTTTCCTCCTTTCTCTTCTTCTTCCTCGTGAGCACCCCCTATTCGTGAACCAGCGCTTGCCACGGTCAACCTCAGAGTTGACTCTGAGCATCTTGCTCCCCCAGCAGCCGGTGGAGACCGCTGCACCTCCGTCGAGTCCCATCAAACTCGAAGGTGCCTTCAGCTTTGCCAGTTCCGGTTGGAGTTGACAGAACAGAGAAGCGACTTCAATCTGTAGGTGAAGGTCGGTATCTTTCTCGCAATTGAACCCACGTGCTAACTCGCCCCCTTCGTCCGAACATAATGGGGTGTTCTGAGCTTTCATAGAGGGTGTGCGGCCCTCTATATATATAGGGGAGATGAGCATGGAGTCTGACCCTATCCGCTAATTAGGGAAAACTGACCCACACATGGAAACTAGGGGAAACCAAGGATGGTTCGGTCTGACGCTATCTCCTGATTCTAATGGGCATCTTATCTTCCCAAATCGTGGCCTGAGGAGAGAGAGAGAGAGGTGCGAGAAGATCGCATGTCCTGTTGATCTTTCCTTTTCTAACTCGAGCTGGAAGACGATCTCTATATCATCTGATCACCATCCAACGGCCTTCATTGGGCGTGACACATGCCTGGGCTGGGCCTAAGGTTTCCTATTGCGATTTCAAATGTGACAAATCACATTATAAATTGGTTATCCCTTCACTTTAAGGAAACTCATAAAATCAATAACTCTCTCCTCGTTTATCCTTTTTCAATAAAAATTTAAAGGAACCTCTGTTTTGGCATTATCTACTCGTGTATAAAATTTGAAACCCAAATTCCAAAGGAAAAGGGTGTATCTTTCATATCCAAGTTATTCATTAATAAAACCAAATTAATTGATATTTCCTCTTTATTTTGCCATTATCTTATCATCTTGGATTCCTTGGACCTCAAGGAACCCTAAAGGCATGAAATCCCATCTTGGGAAATATTCATTAGCCTTTTCTCTTATCCTTTATCCCTTTCTTACTTATTTCTTTATTAAAACATTTCTTTTCAAGGATTTCTCTTTATCTTTTATTTATTTTTCCTCTTTTCCTATTTCTTTCATTAGAAATCACATATAAATGAAATTTACTCAATTGTGGCCATTAATGCCACTTTCTAGATATTTCCATGTATTTTTCATAAATATTTTTCTTAATATCCATTATCTTGTATCTTTCTCCATTATTTGGACTTTTTTCTTCTTTTCATCTCTTTTATATCCATTATTGGATTAACATAATAATAGGAACCATGAAATTCCTATCAAAGGGATAATTGCAAATAAATATATCTTTTGAAGCAAAACATACAACCTTTTCAATTAAGTACATATTCATAAAATCATTACATTTCAATTATGAAAACATATGCAAAATTGGGGTTGTAACAATTATTCTCTCTCTTATGATGTTAAAACACTTAAGGAACGTTCAAAATGTGACATATTGCAATATAACCCCTTATCTTGGGTAAATTGCATTTTGGTCCAAAATAAGGGAACATTGCTCAAGCATCATTCAAACAGGACCAATCTTGTAACATAAGTTTGTCACACAATAATAAAATACTTTAGAGGATTATATTAAAGTTCTAAGAAACATATTTAAGTCAAACAAATAGGGTTAGCCCTAAACCCAGGTCAGGGATGTTACAAAACCATCACCACTTAATGATTTTAAATTAGGTTCAACAAAATGGATTGGATTAATGTCACAAATCTGCACCCAAAGATAATCCATCAGTTTGTACACACACTTGGGCAAAAGCATAAACTCTTGTTCCTATCGCCCCCATTGGTTCTTGGATGCACTTAGTCAAAACACCACCATTAGATCATAGGCTTTAAACAAAACCATTGGTTCCTATGTTAAGCAAAACCATCGATTTCCTTGTCAAACAAAACCATTGATTCCCATTGGTACACCTAGTGAAACCATTGTTTCTTGAGCTTAGTTGGTTGATTATCTCATAGACTAGAAGAGACATAAGTTGTCCTAAATAAGTAGACTATTGGTTGTGATTATTGAGCACACCAACATTTTCAAGTTCTATATAAACCATCATTTGATGTGTTGGGTAGACCATAATTTGACAAGAGAAGTCAAACCATGGTTTGTCAAGATAGTGAAACCATCAATTGTGAAACTAGTGAAACTGTTGGTTTTGAAACTAGGTGAAAACATATCTTCTTCACTAAGTAAAAACCTTCAATATAAGTGCACATGAAACCATCAATTTATCTAGTTTATGAGAGCATCATCTTAGGTATCAAATGTGGTCATTGATTCATGAATGAAGAGTGACCATTGATCCTCAAGCTAAGAAAAACCTTAGTTTCACTTAATCGTTTGATATGCAAAAATACAACAATCAAATTAGAAACTAAGTACAAACCATCCATTGGCATGGGGAGTTAAACCATCAATAATGGTGCTAAGTTAGAAATCAATTCATAACACTTAAAGAGGAACCATCATTTCAAGGAAACAAACCCACTGACTCCCATAACATGCAAGGTTTAGGTAGCATACTTTGAAGGAAGATCATACTCAAGATATAATGGTAGTTTATCCACACAAGTACTTTTACATATGCTCAAACTCTACTCAAAGGGTAATCTTTCTACATGTTACTACATTTTATATTAAGATCAGCATATATAAAGTTAATAGTAAACAAGAAATGAGAAGAAAGTTATATAACTTGCCTCATGGAGGGTGATGAACGTCCACACATCAATGTAGCTTGAAAGAGAGAGAGAAACCCTAGATTTATCACTCACAGACTCCAAGCTATATACCTTCTTTAAGAACAAGGAAGACCTAGGGTAAAAGAGAAGAAAGAATACGTTCTTCAACCACAAGATCAAAACTCCACCAAGAACACCAAGATTTCATCCAATTACGAAATAAGAAGAAGGAGGGAAGCAAAGAGAACGAAGGTAAGGAAGATGATCTTACTTGTCTGGGGTAAGAATCTAGGTTAGGAAGCTCCAAACAATCTAAGACAGGGTAGATCCAAACCCTAGAACATCATGCAACCAAGATTGACCAAGTTTCATCCTATAAGCTCTTATTCTCCACAAAGAAAGAAGGTTGTACCTCTCAAGCAGCAAGAAGGAGATGAAGGTGTGTAAAGAGTTCATGTGGGTGAAAGGAGAGGAGTATATAAGGCTAGGATGAGAGGGGAAGTTGGGTTGAAGGTTGAAAGCATGCATGCCATGTGTCCAAGGGACAAAACCTCCCATCCATGCAAATATATCTGCCATCAGATTAGGTTCCTAGGTGAACCATCGAATCTTCAACCTAGGAGGACCATCGAGCTCAAGCATTAAAAGGACCATCAGCTCAAGCCCCTATATATCCACTAAAGCAAACCCCAAACCACCATCAGTTGGTGCTCACTACATAGAAAACCATTGACCATTGTGCCTCAAAAGGAAACCATCAAATCTCATGCTACACAAGAGAACCAATGGATCCCCCCTCTCATAAAAACCATCAGATCCCAAGATTCTATAGAAAACCCATCAAGTTGGGGCACTTAGGTGAGAAACCATAGGTCTCAACCCTAAGTCAAGTAACACCCCACATCCGATGGTGCATCTAGATGCTTAAATATGTAACTATATCAAACATGTTATGTATAATTATGAGGCACATTATACATGTGAAAATTACAAATAGAACTCTAGATATGTAAAAATTGCATAAAAGTTCATATAAGCTCATAAATTGAAAAACTTAATCAAACCACTGGACCAAACTTGAAACTTAGCTTTATCACGTGATATCAAAGAATAGGTTAGGTTTTTATTAAGGTTTTAAGCACTCAATTAAGATAATAAAGCATATTTAACCATAAATCTAGGTTAGTGGTCTTACAGTGTCGTTGATGTGATTTTAGGGCTTAAAATTGCAAGGTTTGTTTATGGTATTTGTAGCGACCGATAACCAAATCGTTACTGATTAAGTAGAATTAAACATTAGTAGCGGATTAACAAAAATCACTAAAACTTAAAACTTTTTGAAAAGAGATCCAAACATAGGAAAACTCTTTCATTAAGAACCAATGTATAACATTTACATCCTGGTTCATAAGTACATAACTTGTACCATCTCGTCTCGAGGATTACAACATCAGTTGCCCTATTAACATTATATACAGACAGTATAAGAACCTCAAGGCATCAATCCAAAATCTCAGATTGATTCATTAAAAACACTAACTATAAATTCTAAGGACCTGAGAGTACAAAGACGACACATAGGACTACTATCTATATGACTTGACAGATAATATCTCCACCTGAGATCTCACTGTTGTCCCTGCCAATACTGTCCTTTCTCTGTTGTGGGGATTTTGTTTCCTTGTCTGCGTCCACCTAAAAATGTTGGATCCCACGGGGGTGAGACAATTGAAAATTGCCCCAGTGAGAGATATAACTCTTTGCCAAAACATTATTATTGCAGTTTATTAGAATAAAACTGAGCAGAAGGATTTTATATATATTTAATAGCAGATAAATCACTATATGAATAGAGTGAAGTAATATCCTTTCCTAAGGAGAACATTGCATCTACCCATGGTAGAGTCGTAATTTATCCATCTACTTGTAATGAATGTAAAGAGATATAAATAACATCTATCAACTAGAGACGCATAAAAGAAATGTAACATCAGCCAATAAATTTCCATATTCAATCCTTAAGCAAACATGCTATATGGTTGATTACATTTTACAATCACACTTTTGTCCTAATAAGATGAGGTATACCACTCATACTCCAAACGACCATTGTGAAGTCAAAATCGGTACCATATAAGGTCAATGGAAGAGCCAGCTTCCAAGACCTCCCACATCTCGGTCAGTGTGAGACCACATGCAGGACATCTTGTGTCTCTGCTACATATATTACCAGGGTATAGTGGCATCTTCGCTATAGAGTTACAGTGGTTGTTGTACTCTCTTCGCAATCGAGAGATTTCATGTTTACCTCCATCGATCCGGCATTAATATTATTGGGAGATGTGTACTGCATCTATCCCAATCATCGGGAGATTCGTGATACATCCATCCTGGTACAAATATTGAAGGATTGAGAGGTTTAATGTTTACCTTCCATCAATTCCCTCATTAAGACGTAAGGATATGTTCACCCATCAACCCCCACATATTCAAAAATATGCATTCCGGGTTTTGCCGCGGAGTAACCCATTTCACCATCAGTAAATACTGACACTGATGGATCTATGGTCAGGGCTCTACATGATATGATTTCACTTGATTAATTAAGTACATTAGTATATTCTTTTAGCATCAGTCAAGTTCTCAAACAGGAATTATTATGACAATTGCTACAAAGAAACATGTACTATTACCATCAATTACTTCTCAATCTTTATAAGACATTGGGATCTTAGTCCCTCATTTCATTACTTGAAAGTTCACATCTCTCAACAACATCATTATCATACTTATCAAATCTGGGTATTCATACCCTCAGTTCATCACTAATCATTGTTACCAACTGTTAGGTAACTATTACCTCTAGGCCCTCAGACTGAGGTATACATGATACTTGTTATACAAGCATCTCACATGGCTCACAAGGCCATAAAGTGTCTTGTCACCTTTCACTAGGCAAAAGCTTGTTCATATGGCTCACAAGGTCAATCAACATCTATATCAAATAATCATCATAGCTCATATTTGGCTATGCTTATCATATCATGATACCTGTATGGTTGATACACACGATAACAGCCATAAAAAATCACTTATCACATCATGTGATACAATAGTAACACCACCATTCCTTTATCAGGATTAGGGTTTACTATCAAATAGGATTTTCCATTCCATTACCCAATTTAGGGTTAGGATTTCCCATTTCACATTAATTAGGGTTTCATGTTTATATTATCTGTCCAACCCTAATTTATTGTTCCATTCCTCTAGGAGCATTCAATAATATCATAAGTATTTACTCATGATTATTACTTTCATCATATATGATTAATAATTATCAATTCAAGGTGTGAGTTCATCTCTCAACCTTACCATGGTATGTTTATATCATACTCATTATCTTGGCTTAACCCCTTTATCATAGTATGTTAGTCAACACTTATCAAAGTACATTGAGTTCATTACATCTTCATTGTAACAATTTACATAACACACACTTCTTGTGTTTCTTATCCAAGTATATTGGATTTGAGGTGCATCAAGGTATATCGACTCTGAAATGCTAAATGTGATATCTATCATGTCTTGATGTATCACTTTTCTCCTCATTTCCATCTTACTTAAGGGAATCAACTGACCTTGTATTAAGATATTTCCCTCTTAATACTTTAACCACTAACCTATCACCTTTATCATGTAGTGCATAGGTCACCCATTTGAATTTGTACAACTATCTTTAATGATACGGACTTATCTCAAGTTAAGGCATTGCTTGCTATAAGGTTACATATAATCAATCACTTTAGGTACTTCCCTTATCAGTGTAATAATCACTATTCCATTATTAGGATTAGGTCTCCCATACCATAACCCTTTATTATGGTTTAGGGTTTCACACACCATCATACTTCATTAGGCTTTCTCATTACGTTGCCCATAATTAGGGTTTATTATTCAACCCAACTAGGGTTTCTCATGGCATCACCCTCAATTAGGGTTTCTCGTAGAATCGCCCTCAATTAGGGTTTCTCATGGAATCACCCTCAATTAGGGTTTCTCAGGATATCTCCCTCAATTAGGGTTTCTCAGGATATCTCCCTCAATTAGGGTTTCTCATATGACTTTACCCAAAATTAGGGTTTCATGAAGTATCTTCTCAAATTAGGGTTTTTCATGATGTTACCCAGAATTGGGGTTTCCCATATTATCATCCTAGTTTAGAGTTACACCATTACCCTAGATTAGGGTTACATATGATATTTCCCTAAATTAGGGTTAGGGCTCAACAACCTTCTTGATTAGGGTTTCATAATCTCTTTATTAAGGATCATACCCTAATTGCATAATTATTCAAATTGAAGGTGATAAGGCTTGACCTTTACATGATTATTATACATGTATGAATTCCTCTCTCTTTCATCCTCTCTAGGTTGTCTACTACTCGAACCTTGATTAGATTGAGTCTACTCTTTATTCAAATTCATGCATTTAGGTGTAGCACGATGTATTGAATTATTGCATCATTATACATCAATGATTAATCCCATTAAGGGTACCAATCATTTAGGTACATTAGGTTTCCAAATGGTTTGATCAATTGAACCTTCAATTACATGAGGTATCCAATTGGATTGACCAAGTTCTACCTCAAATGATTTTGATTACTTAGACCCCAAACGGTCTTGGTCTCTCAGAACTCAAACGGTTTGAAACCGTTTGGGAAAATTGCCCTTGAAACTGTTTAAGAAAGAAGTGTATTGAAACTGAATGGACTTGGGTCTCCAAACGGTTTGAGATCATTTGGACCCAAATGGTTTTGAGACCGTTTGGACCCAAACTGTTACGACCCCACTTCCCGGTAACCCCCAATTAAGGGAGACCAAGAGGCTGAAGCCGCACCCATTAATCCCGGATCAAAGGTTCGACATATAACCATAAACAATTATTAAATTCTAACAGACTATACTGCAATTGGTAATAAAAATTTTCTTTACATACCTTTTGAAAAGATTGGAAGTACTAGACTTCTAACCACATATGAACTAATCTATCTAATCCTCCTTTGTACTTTAATTCTCTTTTAGTATCACATGTGCCACTTTACTGTTTGTTCTTTGAGATTTGTACCTAAAACGCCGACAAACAAAACGTCGGTCAGTCGAAACTGGTATGTGGATGAAGCAATAATCAAGCAATTATGTTAACAATGTAATCAAGCAATTAGTCTTTTTAACAATCAAGATTACATTTTAAGCCCAAACTACTCAATCCATACTTATCCACAACTCTATGTTGTCCCTGTAAGGACTTGTATGGAACCTCTCTAAGGTGACTTGATGGACTTACCCTCTAGGCAGCCAAAGTCTTTCATGACCTGGTGGATCTACCCTCTAGGTAGCCTATGTACCAGGTCAGCCATTACGACACAGAGAGGATCAAGGATTGAGCTAGAAGGCATATACATTATGTGATAGTCATATTCACTTTATAATTGCATGAACTAAATAAACATTCAACAGTTTAGTTGCATTCAATGCGTTTAAACATCCGAGAATCCATCAGGAAACTAAAGCGGTTATTCATAATCGTAACCACATACCTTTAATTGCACTTTTCAAGATAATAACCCAATCAACAAGCAATGAGGAAGAGAAATCCTGAAATAAAAGTACCAATTCCTTTTATTAATAATTATCCAAATTCATTATTCAATTTAGGATTCCAATTCCAACATTAGGGTTTCTTATAGAAATTAGGGTTTTATTTCTTCTTTCATCATTATCATCCTTAATTTATCAATCTTCATAAAACTCCTAATTTCTCATTGAATTTCCTTTATTAGACAACTGATTCCCTTATATCATTAAAAAAAATATAATTTTTATCTCCTTTTATCCCAAATTAGGGTTTCCATGCAAATTAACCTTCTTTTAATCATTATAATTCCAAGTTAAGAATTTTTGAAATCAAACAGTAAATTAAACTACCATTATTATTATTAGAGTCAAACTTGAAGATTTGACCTATTGGTTTACCAAAATACCCTCTAATCATGCAATTAGGGTTTCTCATCAATATTTAATACACTTTATTAGCCAAATAAAACACTTTTGCAAAAAGAAGTGGAATTAGGTTCTGGAATTATTTTTATCGTGTTCCTTGCATTTTTCTATACAACTTTCATATATAAAGTTTTCTCATATGATGTTTCTAGCTATTACTACAAATTTTGCATGAAAAAACAATATTCTGCAATTTTGATCAGTGAGAATAATTACCGAAAAGCGTTGACCGTTCGATCGGTGCATCCTTTGGTCTGCGCCTTGATCCGACGCCCAACGTCGCTCGCACCTTCTAGCAAAGCCGCCCTTCCTCTGGAGCGTCGGATGCGACTGAGACCACCGTGGTCTCAGATCGGACGATCGACGGGTTGTCACCTACCTTGGTCACAGCAGCCCGCGCAGTCAACCTGGAGGTTGACTTCGAGCCTTCGTCGCCTGTTGCTCACGCCGATCGACTAGGGAGCTTCTCCTCCCCTCGAAGAAGCTTTTGGTCGGTTCAATTTCCGGCCCGAGCTCCTCCTACCTAGTCCCCTGCTCGCCGGATTCCGGCAATGGTCACCGCGGCGTCGGGTTGGCAGATCAGGACGAACGCACTAATTGAGTGCATAAAAACACTCCTTGCACGAATCCGCAGAGGTCGGGCAAGAAAGAATTGACGCTGGCTCTCTCTAACGACCTCCCTTATATATAGGGTCGAGATCAGGTTCTACTGAATTGGGGATTTCCCGAAACAAAGAGGAAACCTACCCAAACCAGGGATGACCCTATACGATTTCATCTCCAGAAGCTATTGGGACTATTAGAACACGCCCACATGCACTAGATTCCAGAGAAAATGGAGAGGAAGAATCCTTTGTTGCCCGCGAAATCCTAGTCCCAGTAGAACTAAGATGGTGATCGAGCATCGTAGGATCAAGATCTAACGATCCATATTAACCACGTTCAAACAAAATAGGAAATCATTTCCTAAATTATCAATTAAAGCCAATTCAAGGGAAAACTTAGAAAATTAATATCTCCCAAACGGTTACTCCTTTCTTTACCAAATTTTGAGGGAAACTTCATCATAGGTTTCTCTTTCTTCCTACAAAATTTGGAGTTATTATAATAAGGATTCGATTCCTTTTCTTAATATGCAAGTTATCATCATATTAATCACATTTTCCATGTTTTCCTTATTTCTTTTATTATTAATTCATGATTTTGAGTTCCTTGAACCCCAAGGAATCTATTATCTCGAAATCCTATTTTCCTTTAATAGTAATTTCTTTCTTTTTAGCAATACCATGTAATGCATTAATTGTATCTCCACATTATCTTCTTATTTTGCTATTTTGGCATTTTCTCTTTCTTTCCTCTTTACTGGGACTCCTTGGATTCCAAGACACTCCATTATTCGAAAT
The DNA here is from genome assembly GCA_963693085.1 of Alisma plantago-aquatica. Taxonomy (NCBI): domain Eukaryota; kingdom Viridiplantae; phylum Streptophyta; class Magnoliopsida; order Alismatales; family Alismataceae; genus Alisma; species Alisma plantago-aquatica. Next base: position 993,669,604 of record OY856413.1, on the reverse strand, counting down.
TCATTTTATTGGAATACTCATTATCCTTCTTAATGCACCTATATGCATTATTTTGAATTATCATGTTTATACAATATTTCTTTTTGAGGATTTCTCTTTATTTCTCTTTTATTTTCCTCATTGGCATTCCTTTTAATATTAACAATCTCATGGATACGAAATTTCCCCAAGAAATCTCTTTTATGCCTCTTTTCATTCATTTTCCACATTATATCATTATTTTCCAATTTCTTTCTTCATAAAGAAATACTTAATCAATCTTTTCTTTTTCTTATTGCTTTTCTTTGCAACTTTAGACTCCTTGGAACCCAAGGAATCCAAGAGGCACGAAATCCCTCTTTGGATTTGCCCTCTAGAGGTTTCTACATATTCCTTTCCTCAAATATTCAACTATTCATTCACTTATTGAATTTTCTTTGTTATTTCCTTGTTATTGGGCCCAATAGCCAATAAAGCCCAAATCAAACAACAAGGCTATTTTAAATGAAATCCAATTATTCTCAACCAAATATATGATTATTTGTTCAAACATATTTAATATGAGAAATTATATTTCTCACCACTTGAACCCAAAAATTGGGGTTATAACATCCTTCCCCTCTTATAGAAATTTTGTCCTCAAAATTCAGGCAAGCAAACAAACAATTCAGGATAGGACTTTTCCATGCCCATCATTGGCCCCTATGTGGCTTTTCCGTACACATGGCGTTTCCAAAGAACCTTTATCATCACATATTCTTTCCTCTGAGTTCTTTCATCCTGGCGTCTATAAACTACACAGGTGACTCAGGCCATTTCAGCCTCCCTTGGGGCTCATTAGGTTCTTTGCTCAGCACATGGTCGGGTACCTCACATAATGCTCTAAATTGGACATATGGAAAACATCTCCCATTACTTTATCCCGAGGGGTAAAGTCAAAACCTAACCATCTCCACCCATCCATCTCTAATGGACACATGTATCGGGGACTCAGCTCTTTTAGCTATAACTTAGAGGGGTCGGATTTTCATGTCACATTTTCTCCCACAGTAACTTGTATGTCAGTCTACTTTGCATCTGCTCATGACTCTCATCGTCTCTAGGCTCCTTTCAGCCCTTGCACAATCAAAGTGACTTCATCTACACGCACTGGGGTCCCTCTTTCTAACCAACATGTGGTCCTTTTCTAACCATCATGTGGCCCTTTTCACCATCATCACCTTACTGAAATGGTGACCGACACAACCTCCCTTACAGAGCTTCATATAAAACCCGATACTGGCTATGGCGGTCATTGTCACATCTTTCATCGGACAAGAACTGTCTCTAGATATCACCCTGACCGAGCATACATGCCCTCATCAGACCCTTTAGTCTGGATCATACTAACCATAGTTAGGGGTGATAAACTATACTAACATTGAGTTTTCCATTTACTTACTTCCACTTTATGGAAGTGAACCTTTAGGTCAAACTCAAGAACCTTTGAACTCACTTCATAGTCGAACCATCCCTTTCTCATGGGTACTTCAACCAGATCTGCCCTTTGACAGAACTCTTTCTTTCTCATGTCATCTAGGTGAGGCGAACTACCATAACCCATATTGCATCTCAGCCTTCCTTGGTCTAGGGAAGACCTATCACAACATCCATAGTGTTGAGCTCACATTCCCTCTCAGGGACTCTTTTGTCCTCTATATCAATACACTGGGTTACTGGGGTTCGTCCTTTATCACCTGGCTTGCATGGCCATAAACCACATGCAACCTTATCTTAAGCATCCAAAGTGCTATTACCATTTTTACGGTGTACGGTGATCTTCAACCATGATTTTTTGTATGTCATGATTCTTTCAAGATCAGATCCTCTGAAACCCTAAACCACTCTAGTCGGGGTTTCGTCACTTTCTCTTCCAAAGAAGTGCACTTGATGTTCTACCACCATCCTTTCATTGTATCAAGAACTAGGCTGGCCAACCAAACAACCCTTAACTTTTCCACGCATCTTGTTACATCTGAGTGTTATCCAAATACCTCTCCTTTTCAAACTTAGGGTTAGCCAAACAACCTCTTCTAGCTTCTTAGTCAAATAAGTCTTATCCAAAGCATACATTACCACCTCTCATCCCTAGGTATTAGGTAACATTGATGACATACACTTCCATGTATTTCACTTATTATATTACCTCAAACTCCATGTCTATCTCTATTAAGAACACTTTCTGATTTCATCATCATGGCGTCCAAACTCAACCTGGTGTAACTTGTAAGTTTTGCATAACTCATCATGGAAACTTCCTCATAAGGGGACTACCTCATTCCTCTTAGTGTTTGTAAGCCATCCATCATTCATTCCCTTTACCATGGTAAGATAATTTCTCTATCCCCATTTCTCGTGGCAACGCTCCAACCTACATCATCTCTTATCCTTGGTGTATGACATGCATAATGTACTATCTCTCACCCCCATAACAAGAGGAAATAAGCATTTGGCTGCAGTCCAAATACAGAGTTCTTCCTATTCCAAGAGTAGAGATGGTGCATCCCACCTTGCCAGTACACCTTTAAATCTAAGTTGCAACGTGCCACCTATGCCTCTTCATCACAAACATCATGATATCAAACTAGTCTTGAACCTACTGAGGTTTATACCCTTAGTCATCTCCTCTAGGTCTATAGGGTACCGACTCTTTTGGGGTCATCCCTTTTCCCTCATGAATCGAGAGAGTGCCCTACTCATCTGCCCTTTGGGTCCCATGAGTTCATGAAGGTGATCAATCTCCTAACCCATGGCCCTCAGACAATGACAACTGTTACCTCCCGACCCTATGGTCATGTGCAACTGGGGAATTAGGCAACTCCTATCGGTCTTATCCCTACCTGACCCTAGGATAGACTTAGGATTCTCCATTATAGTACATGTTCACTTAGAATCTTACCCAAGTCTTCATCATCTCTCTTTCTGCATTCATGGGCTGACTCTCATCCGTTCATAGGCATTATGGCAACCTGCCTACCTTGGTCAACCCCCATACTGGTTACCTCCATGGTAACACATTCACATGCAATAGAGATGGATATCTATGGGTCTGTAGATTAAATCTCATACCATGTACCTTTCACTTAACTTCTCAAGATCCTATGAGACCCCTTTAGGTTACCTTGAACCAACAAAACTGTTATACACCCTTCCAAAGGGGTTCCTCTCCCAGGATGGGAGGAAAACTATCTCTAAGGCCACAAAAGCTCTTAGGTCCAGGGTTTACATCCACCCGAGCCTACTTAACCCTAGCAAGCCATTAAGGAACGAGCAGATCACTTACTGTACCATGGTAGGTCATACTTGTCCTCTTTCCTCAATGCTGGATCAAGATCATACCTTTCTTTATCATCAAACTAGCTGTGATAGACACCTTACACTTAAGGGGCTTCTCTTTTCCTCTATACATGAGGAGTACCATGCTCTCTTCTATAGGAACTCAACTTCTCATCATGAGTCTTAGGTACACCACTTCCCCTCTTAGGCCTAGGAACCCTAGGTTCACTACATGCTCTATCTCTTATCTATGAACCAAGCATGAAAAAGGCATGATGTGCACTTCTTGTCATCCTTCAACTCGAGCAACACTTGGATTTTCCTCAAGGACAAACCATAAGGTACAAGGCCTCATAACCTGTTACAAATCCTCTTCAGGGTATACAAAACATCTTCTTCCTTTCTCAGAAGGTAACCACTTACATCCTAGGCACATAGGTGCTAGAAACCTCATCCTTCCTCTAGGTTTGGTTCCTTTAAAGACAACCGAGGTATCATCAACTTTCAGGGATCGATCATGAGGCAACCACTATTATCCATTATTCCTCATATCCCCGGGTTTTAGGCTTCCTACCTCCTTATTGGGTTTCCTGCTCCCTCTAGAGCTAACCCCATATCCAACCTCACCATTAGAGGTCCTTTCTTCACGAAGGATCAACCTCAAAAACATCCTCTACATGGGTGAAGCTTAGGTAACCCTTCTTGCTCCATCATAATTCCTTATCCATGGTTTCATCCTACTGTCAGCACTATGACGTGCCCTAGGTGCCAGCTATACCCTACTTGCACAAGCCCATAGGGTTTCTAAGGTCCTTTACTATCATCATCATCTAAGGAACTATCCTTTACCCTATCATGCACGACCCTTCCCAGGGTTGGGTTGTGCCAGTTCACCTATGGCATCCCCAAAGGCATGTTCTTCCAAACACCTGGTCCAACTCATCTCTCTCTAACCTTCACTTAGGGTTAGGGTTAGCATCATCCTCCGAGGATGTGCCAGGTCTCTACTTGAAATGGAGATCTTTATCTCTAAAACTATCTTATCCTCTGTTCACAAAGGTCTAACCTTAGGTCCCTTCTGAGGACATGACAACTTATGTCATACGACCTAAGCATGTATCTATTATTTATTTTGTGCTTAATCTATTAAGCTTATGTCCATGACATCTTATTTACATGCCCTTCATTAATTTAGTGGAGGATTCCTTAAACCTTATTAACCTTACCCATACCTCAAGAGGAGAGAGAAAACCCTAATCCTTTATGTCTTTATCAGAATTTTGTGATGAGAAGGGATGAATAAGATGAGAAGTCCTAAAGGTATCTTATTTTGATTCATACCCTAAGACTTTGTCCAGGCGGTCACACGAGTCCGAGAGTCCTCGTATTCCGACTAGCGGTGCGGAGGAAAATCTTGCCATCCCCCGGTCGTGATCCCTTTCTAGACACCTCCGTCTTTCGGATACTCCTCTAATAACTCCCTTGGGTTCTGTGGAGTTTGTAAAATTTAATAATTATTAATGGTTAAATGAGGAACTCGTGCTCTGATACCAAATGTTACGACCCCACTTCCCGGTAACCCCCAATTAAGGGAGACCAAGAGGCTGAAGCCGCACCCATTAATCCCGAATCAAAGGTTCGACATATAACCATAAACAATTATTAAATTCTAACAGACTATACTGCAATTGGTAATAAAAATTTTCTTTACATACCTTTTGAAAAGATTGGAAGTACTAGACTTCTAACCACAGATGAACTAATCTATCTAATCCTCCTTTGTACTTTAATTCTCTTTTAGTATCACATGTGCCACTTTACTGTTTGTTCTTTGAGATTTGTACCTAAAACGCCGACAAACAAAACGTCGGTCAGTCGAAACTGGTATGTGGATGAAGCAATAATCAAGCAATTATGCTAACAATGTAATCAAGCAATTAGTCTTTTTAACAATCAAGATTACATTTTAAGCCCAAACTACTCAATCCATACTTATCCACAACTCTGTGTTGTCCCTGTAAGGACTTATATGGAACCTCTCTAAGGTGACTTGATGGACTTACCCTCTAGGCAGCCAAAGTCTTTCATGACCTGGTGGATCTACCCTCTAGGTAGCCTATGTACCAGGTCAGCCATTACGACACAGAGAGGATAAAGGATTGAGCTAGAAGGCATATACATTATGTGATAGTCATATTTACTTTATAATTGCATGAACTAAATAAACATTCAACAGTTTAGTTGCATTCAATGCGTTTAAACATCCGAGAATCCATCGGGAAACTAAAGCGGTTATTCATAATCATAACCACATACCTTTAATTGCACTTTTCAAGATAATAACTCAATCAACAAGCAATGAGGAAGAGAAATCCTGAAATAAAAGTACCAATTCCTTTTATTAATAATTATCCAAATTCATTATTCAATTTAGGATTCCAATTCCAACATTAGGGTTTCTTATGGAAATTAGGGTTTTATTTCTTCTTTCATCATTATCATCCTTAATTTATCAATCTTCATAAAACTCCTAATTTCTCATTGAATTTCCTTTATTAGACAACTGATTCCCTTATATCATTAAAAAAATATAATTTTTATCTCCTTTTATCCCAAATTAGGGTTTCCATGCAAATTAACCTTCTTTTAATCATTATAATTCCAAGTTAAGCATTTTTGCAATCAAACAGTAAATTAAACTACCATTATTATTATCAGAGTCAAACTTGACGATTTGACCTATTGGTTTACCAAAATACCCTCTAATCATGCAATTAGGGTTTCTCATCAATATTTAATACACTTTATTAGCCAAATAAAGCACTTTTGCAAAAAGAAGTGGAATTAGGTTCTGGAATTAATTTTATCGTGTTCTTTGCATTTTTCTATACAACTTTCATATATAAAGTTTTCTCATATGATGTTCCTAGCTATTACTACAAATTTTGCAAGAAAAAACAATATTCTGCAATTTTGATCAGCGAGAATAATTAACGAAAAGCGTTGACAGTTTGATCGATGCGTCCTTTGGTCTACGCCTTGATCCGACGCCCAGCGTCGCGCGCGCCTTCTAGCAAAGTCGCCCTTCCTCCGGAGCATCGGATGCGACTGAGACCACCGTGGTCTCAGATCGGACGATTGACGGGTCGTCACCTACCTTGGTCACAGCGGCCCGCGCAGTCAACCTGGAGGTTGACTTCGAGCCTTCGTCGCCTGTTGCTCACGCCGACTGACTAGGGAGCTTCGCCTCCCCTCGACGAAGCTATTGGTCAGTTCAATTTCTGGCCCAAGCTCCTCCTACCTAGTCCCATGCTCGCCGGATTCTGGCAAGGGTCACCGCGGCGTCGGGTTGGCAGATCAGGACGAACGCACTAATTGAGTGCATAAAAACACTCCTTGCACGAATCCGCAGAGGTCGGGAAAGAAAGAATCGACGCTGGCTCTCTCTAACGACCTCCCCTATATATATGGTCGAGATCAGGTTCTACTGAATTGGGGATTTCCCGAAACAAAGAGGAAACCTACCCAAACCAGGGATGACCCTATACGATTTCATCTCCAGAAGCTATTGGGACTATTAGAACACGCCCACATGCTCTAGATTCCAGAGAAAACGGAGAGGAAGAATCCTTTGTTGCCCGCGAAATCCTAGTCCCAGTAGAACTAAGAAGATGACCGAGCATCGTAGGATCAAGATCTAACGATCCATATTAATCACGTTCAAACAAAATAGGAAATCATTTCCTAAATTATCAATTAAAGCCAATTCAAGGGAAAACTTAGAAACTTAATATCTCCCAAATGGTTACTCCTTTCTTTACCAAATTTTGAGGGAAACTTCATCATAGGTTTCTTTTTCTTCCTACAAAATTTGGAGTTATTATAATAAGGATTCAATTCCTTTTCTTAATATGCAAGTTAGCATCATATTAATCACATTTTCCATGTTTTCCTTATTTCTTTTATTATTAATTCATGATTTTGAGTTCCTTGAACCCCAAGGAATCTATTATCTCGAAATCCTATTTTCCTTTAATAGTAATTTCTTTCTTTTTAGCAATACCATGTAATACATTAATTGTATCTCCATATTATCTTCTTATTTTGCTATTTTGGCATTTTCTCTTTCTTTCCTCTTTATTGGGACTCCTTGGATCCCAAGACACTCCATTATTCGAAATTCATTTTATTGGAATACTCATTATCCTTCTTAATGCACCTATATGCATTATTTTGCATTATCATGTTTATACAATATTTCTTTTTGAGGATTTCTCTTTATTTCTCTTTTATTTTCCTCATTGGCATTCCTTTTAATATTAACAACCTCATGGATACGAAATTTCCCCAAGAAATCTCTTTTAGCCTCTTTTCATTCATTTTCCACATTATATCATTATTTTCCAATTTCTTTCTTCATAAAGAAATACTTAATCAATCTTTTCTTTTTCTTATTGCTTTTCTTTGCAACTTTAGACTCCTTGGAACCCAAGGAATCCAAGAGGCACGAAATCCCTCTTTGGATTTTCCCTCTAGAGGTTTCTACATATTCCTTTCCTCAAATATTCAACTATTCATTCACTTATTGAATTTTCTTTGTTATTTCCTTGTTATTGGGCCCAATAGCCAATAAAGCCCACAAATCAAACAACAAGGCTATTTTAAATGAAATCCAATTATTCTCAACCAAATATATGATTATTTGCTCAAACATCTTTAATATGAGAAATTATATTTCTCACCAATTGAACCCAAAAATTGGGGTTATAACACAAACGGTATTGAGACCGTTTGGACTCAAACGGTCTTAAGACCATTTGGTCCAAATCCTCTCAAAATCGAATGGACCAAAAAGCTCTTTCAACACTTAAACAATTCAAGGTTTCAATCAATGAACCGACTATCAATTGAATCCTTGATTCATTCCTCAATTGAACTATTGAATCATCCTTCAATTAGACCATCAATTAGGGTTGTGAACCCAATTGAACTAGGATTTATAATCCAAAAACCTTCAATTAGGGTTTTGAAATCGAGGAACCTTTAATGATTAACATTGTGTAACCGATTCAATTGAAATCAATGAATCATCATCGAATTATGATTTGACCTGACCTCAAACGGTCTTGAGGTCGTTTGGATGACCTCCAAATGGTCTTGAGACCGTTTGCCCCATCCCATCATTAAAATTTGTGAAATTCAATTAAGGTTTGGATTGTTGGATTGATCATCAAATTAGCTATTGATTGCATTTCAATTTGATATCTCTGGATCTTCAAATACTCAACCATACTCAACCCTAGACCTTCAAATGGTCTTGGTTGACCTCCAAACGGTCTTGAGACCATTTAGGTGATCTCTAAATGGTCTTGAGACCATTTGGGTTAATCATCCCAAAGTTTTATATCAACCAATTGAAATTTCAGCACTTAACCCGATTAGGGTTTGATAATTGATTAACCTTCAACTGATGAACCCTTTGGAACTAATCAATTGAATTTAATGGGTCATCAAGCATCAACATACGCCTATGATCTCCAAATGGTCAACCATTGCAAACGGTCAACCACTCCAAACGGTTTGAAACCGTTTGGTTTCTAACGGTTTGTTGAAACCGTTTAACCAATTTCAATGAAACTGATTGGTTTCCAACTTTTGAAACCGTTTGCCTAGGATATTTTTTAGGAGTGTTCTTAGTATGATGTCATCATCATCAAGATATGATCCTTCAAATTTTTCTATAATTTTCATGGTGGTTATATTGATTTGATCAAGTGAATTTCAAGAAGAACAAATAATCAACAATTGATAAGGAATTGAATGCAATAACAATAGTAAGGGTTCAAGTTATAAAACCCACCTCCAATTGAGCTTCAAAGATTCAAGATCCCGTAAACAATTGTGGATTCAACTCCTTTCACTATCTCAAGGCTCGTCCTCAAGCTTTGAGTGAAAAGGAATGGTTAGAAATGAAGATGGGATCGAGATAAGAAGAAATCATGCATTGATTTTCGATTTCTACCATGGAATTAAGATGAAAGGAAGTCAAGAAGCTTACCAACAGGTTGGGGGTCGTCCTCCTGATCCTCCAAAGCTCCCTTGGTCATTTTTCAAGCAAAGAGAAGAAGTGGATTCGAAAAAGCCTTTGATTTGAGTTGTAAAAGGTGTTTTTATAAGGAAATCAATGAGAGAGAAAATGCCTTATAAAAATCTTTTAATTCCAAAATTGGTGCCACCTCTACCCCCTCAATTCCTTGAATGCAAATATATCTTCCTTGCCTCTTAATTCCTCTCCATTATCCATGAATTAAAGGAAAGCAATTTAAGCACCTTAAATCATATAATACTAATATCCATAAGTTAGTGGATATTTCTTTTTCTTTTCTTAATGTGAGTGGGTTCTCCACTCACGTAGATATTTCCATTGCCTTTGCAAGGCACAAGGACTTATAAACTTTTTTATTTTCAACCAACACAATTTTGGTTGAAGGGAAATCCAATTAATATAATTATTTTTGCATTAAATTGAATTAGGGTTCCAATTATGCTTAAATCTTGATTATTTTAATATCAAGATTCTCTCTCCTTCAAAGTGATACAAATGAGATTCCCCTATCATTTTATTTTATCTACATGATTCCAAGAAACATTAGGGACTATTTTGAAGTGGTAATTTGCATAATGAACCCTAGGTTTTGTGTAAATTGCATATTATACACATACTAGGATTTTAATGCACAAACATTGCTTTATCAGCTCTTTCTTGGTACTCAAGCTTTTAAAAGCCATACCCCTGCATCATCTTAATTCTCATGATGCTTCAACACTTGAGGAACATATAATCATGTAACATTTGCAAGTTAACCCCTCAACTTGGGTAATTTGTACTTTAGTCCAAAATAAGCAAACATTGCTTCAAACATTATTCAAATAGGACCAAAATTGAAACATAAGTTCCTCATGAGCCTTAATTACTTTTCACAAAATAAAATTAAGGGTCGAATTAACTTACTTAAGCAAAACTCCCAGGGTTAAGGCATAACCCAGGTCAGGGATGTTATAGTATTACACTCTCTCAGTCTCACTATGTTGAGAGGATATTGGAGAGTTTTGAATACACATCATGCAAACCTATTAAGACTCCATATGATTTATCTAAGCCCTTGTTCAAGAATAATTCTAGTGTTCATGTGTCTTAATTATGGTACTCTCATATTATCGGCAATTTTATGTATCTTATGATCTGCACATGATTATACATTGTGTTTACCATGAGCAAGTTGAGTAGATATACCATTTGTCCCGACAAGACCCATTGACAAGCTCCTAATAGAGTGTTGAGGTACATCAAGAGAACTAGTTCCCTTGGGCTGCATTATGGCAAATATTCTTCTGTGGTTGAATGATATTAGTTATGCAAGTTGGATTGTCATGATCTCTAGGAGAAATGGGGTCTCTTCATATGTATTCTTGTTGGTAGGAAGTGATGTTTCCTGGATCTCTAAGAATACACCATACTATCCCTGTCGATGAAATGGGACTGGAAGTTGAACAGATACATGGACTCATGTCCAGTTAACCTATGGTAAATAATGTGTTGCTTCCTGTAATTTCATCTCACTGTTCTACCATAATAACTATTGCCAAGATAAGGGGTTCCAAGTACAACCAAAAATAACGTAGACACATCCAATTCATACTCAAATATGTAAGGTAGTTGGTGTCTAATGGGGTTGTGGTTGTGAACTATATAGCTACAAAAGTAAATACACTCAATCCTTTGACTCAAGGTCTTACTTTGGCTATATTTGAGAAATATAAGTTGGGTATGGGGCTAAAATCCCTCATAATTTGTAGGCAGTAGAAATTCAACACAAAAAATTGGAGATTCCGCAAATTGGGTTCAATGTGTAAGTTACTTGATGCTTTGGGCATCTATATGTCTGTCCTCTAAAAACCTATTTAGTGCCATGACTGCAAATTAGTAAAATATGTGTCTCTGAATGGTTTCAACTTCTAGGAAAGTATGCTAGCAGTATATCTTTGGAGACAACAACTAAATGATTGATGTTGTGTAGGTTGTAACATGGGAATTGGGTTGTTCCATGGTATCAATCATTATTTTTGATTTGGATGCATGCCCTTTAATCCATTGTTTTTTATTATTATTATTTTATTTATTGTGTTTTTACCAACTGATACTTGTACAGCAAAGGTTCAAGTTCAAGATGTTAGTTCACCTGGTTCATGTGTGGGTCTACATTGGATAACTCAAGCATGGTTTAAACCAAAAGGTGACTGTTGAAAGTGTAGTCTGGAGGACTAAGTGGCAGAGCACAATACACATTGGACTTTGTGAAGGATTGTATGTATATAAGTACTAGATAATAGTAGTTAGTGTGGGTTAATATCAATGTAGGTCTAGCTAGTACATATGGGATGTGGAGGAAAAAGTAGGTTTTGTCTTTTGTGCAAATAGGAAGGTGTTTAGTCCCATGCTACTTAATCCTAAAGCTTTTATTGTTCTTATATGTAGGATTGCATGTGATACTAGTGTCTAAAGGGATCTACGGAATAGTATTATCACCTTTGTTGTGGCATGGCGACCACAACACGTGTGCAACCACGTCGGGCCAGGACGAGCTCGGGCATAGGCACGGGTACGTGGGTCGTGGAAATTGTTATCTGCCTTCTTTTTGCATAACTTGATAACCCCTTAATTCATTGTTTTCCTTGTATGCCTTTATGTGTACAAGATCATTCATGTGATTGTATCAAACTAGAAATAAGATTGTATATAAATAAAGCCCTAGGCTTACTGTTGAGTACATATCAAAGATACAAGTCTGTCGTTCATGTTTTGTTTCCCAAATGTTGTCACTTTGCATATCTACTTCTTATTGTAGTAGATTTCTCTTATGGAGTTCATCTCATGTGTGAGAGAAAATCCTTCTTCATCCCTTCTCTTCCTTGACACAATATTTTGGGTGGTGGTACCTAACAATCATTGAGTTGCATCGGTGGTGTTTTTATTCGTTGTCTATGTACAAGTGAGACAACCTTGTACTACAGGTTTGTAACCGAATCAACTGAAAGAGCAGCACGCATCCGAAGAATAGAATGCTAATTTATTTAAGTAATATCTATGTTCTTTAATAGAACAATCTGATTTGAGTTTTCTAATTCAGTTTATGTATTTCTCCTACTCCATTTGTTCTATCATTTCTTATCTGACCGTTAGCGTGGCCTATGAATATGTTAATTGAATCATGATTGCATGTTATTTCTTGTAACGACATTCTCAAAATTCAACAAAAGTTATAGGTCAACCAAGGGGTATCTGAATCTATCCATATTCTTGTTGGATGAACACTTTACTTCATTCAGACACATAATTTGGACCATCATCCTTGTGAGTATCTATCCTAAAATTTGAAACATTGACAAATAAGTCAAGATAAAACTTTTCTAATAGTTATAATAGGTGGTTAATGGTGTATATTGAGGACTTAGATATGTCACTTATCCAATTGTCTTTCAATCATTTCTAATGTGTAGTATGAAGTGCCTTATACAAGTCATATATTTCAATGTACATATGTAACATTACATTGAGATTCAAATGAAGGCATTGTCATCTCAAGCAATGCATAATGAACTTGAAATAGATTAACAAATTAGAAAAATAGGAAAGAATGTTTCCCTCATCAACATGAGGAGGATTACCAAGATGGGACTACATTATGCACTTATGATGCATAAGTGAATTGTTTATTATTTCTCATGTCTCAAGAGACACGTCAAAAATGTTGGATCCATGTGCGTATTCATATTACATTTTCATGAAGTTGGATAATGATCAAAAGGTGAAGATTGATATTAGTGTAAATCTAATGAGACCATTCTGCTATTGTTTTAATTATATAACTTCTATGATAAACTCTTTGTCTTCTTATACATTTTTTTTGAGAAACTTGAGATGACATCGCTTGATTTGTGCCACTTAATAGGGTTTTGTAGTACTTTTAGGGATGAGTTTTTACATAGACTATTTTCGATGTATAAGTTCCACTCGTACATATTACAAAGGGAGCATATCAATGAATCCATGTCAACATATAAAATACATTCTTTTCACTCTAATGCTTCACCTATGGGGTTTTTTACTCATGAAACAATATTTGACTTTAGGACACAAATTTGGTGTATGAGGTGTATGTAAAGAAGGACATTGGGATAGTGAATCTCCCTCAAGGGATAAGATGTTCAGTCATTTTTTTCTAGAAATTTGCTCGTCATATTATCCATGATGTGGTTCCAACTATGATTTTCGAATTCATTTGTCATATGAAAAACATACATATTTGCAGCATAAATCATTTTCATTGCAACCTACATATGATTAGTTAGCTTAACTGTTTCTTTTTGGTGTATAGGAATATTAAGTCACTTGACATTGTTTAGTGTTAGGTAATTTAATAATTCAAAGGCAACAAGGGTGTCTTTTGTGTAGATAATATGTGGTGAGTCTATAATCGAATGTGTTAGATACAATCTAGGGGATATTGCATCCTCAAAGACATATATTGGGCTGCAATAAAGAGGTTGTTTTGAATAGTTTGTTCTAGTAAGATCACTATTAGATGCTATCATAATAGGAGTAAGAGAAATGTCTTCAGTGTAGAGTTTTATTTGTAAGAATATAGTTTTAAGGGGAACAATTTTTAGGGTAGGGAGCTTAAGGAAGTTACCTTTGCTATAGTTGACCGGCCTAAATTGCACGTTCAAAAAGGAGAGGATCTAGAGTCGTCAAATTCTTAAATTTATAACCCGACACTCAGGCCCCCGCAACTATTATACGAGGTCCGATGTAGTAAATCGGGGTCGATCCATAGGAACAAGGAGTAGTAAGTGTTAAGAACATAGAACCTTGGCTCAGTTACACCAACCAAAGAGTGAGATTAAGTTTGGTCTTCCTTAGGGAATGATGTTACTTCAACCAACAACAAAATAAAATAAGTAAAACAAAGTAAGAAAACAAACAAAAGAACTAGAAGAAACAAAGAGTGATATAACAAGTACGGAAATGAACTTGGATTGGGTTTCACTGTCTAAGGTATCTCACCGACATGTAATATTCGCACCCATTGTATACCCTTAGTAAGATTACAAGCATTCATCATATATGTCTATTTCCTTCTCTCTCAATCTTAGTATATATCTAGATTATAAGGTTGTCTCTCTCTCTCGAGATGGAAAGCAAACAATCTCAAACATAACCACATGACCATTTAGCTTAAGCATTCCAACATTCTCACGCATTCATGCAACTCCACAACACTTGGATAAGGCTAGTACTACTCTTTTGAGTCACTAACAAACACACATCACAAGATGGTAGCTAATCATACAAGTGAAGCATTAAGACTAAGAGTATGGAGATAATCTTTGCTAAGAGCATATATTCAATAGATATAAGTATTAACATGTTGGGAGAGCCTTAGTGGCTACTCCCAACCCCAATTTAGATGTTTAGCCACTCATGTTCATGAGTAGTGTTATAGATTTACAAGCGTGGGGAGACATGAGAGAGAATAATGAAATGAATGAAGTAGATGAAGGCAGATGAACATATCTAGAGGAGAAGAAGGGGGGATACACCAAATGGGACCATAAATGATTGAGACCGATGCATGTATCCTTTACATCTGGATCTATTGCGGGCATGGTGGAGTAGATAGTCCTTATTTCAAATAATAGTCCAAGGGTGTTAGTGATAGTGTGAATCCCATACCTCCTTTAGACTTTCATCTTCAAAGATCTAGGACCGATAACAAATGGATGGAGGCGTTGTAATACGATAGCACTTCATCCTCTCTCCCATGTTACCACCCCCTTCATGGATGGGGTGGGAATCTATTTGTAGGTGTTGGTAACCGACTTAAAAAACTAAGTAGTCACTTATGTGAGGATCATTCATCGGTTGCCAGGGTTGTGGGTTTAACAATCGTCCAAGCGTGATGATCATAGAGGGTGCTCAGCTCTTGTGGTTTTTGAGTATGGTCGATGAAATTAACCGCTAAAGAGGTGATCTCATCGGTCATTAAGATGACTTGTCCTATGATCGTAGAGGCATTGAGGTCATCGACCGTATAGATGGCTTAGAACCCATCAGTCGCTAACTGTAAGGAAGTCTAGTGGTCACTAAAATCTCAAGGTCAGTGACCATTCGACTTGGTGTAATTTTCATTGGTCGCCAAGGTGTCATAACCTTAGAGACCACTTGACTTTGGGCTTGGCGACTGCTAAGATGTGTTTTTTGTGCAAATAAAAAAGGGGGTGAGTTTAGGTAGCTATATCAAAACTTTCCAAAAAAATAGAGCTATATAGATAAAACATAGCAGAGATGATAATATGAGGATAAAACAGGCACTCAAATACTCACAAAATTGGATGTTATCAACTCCCCCAAACTTAGGTTCTAGCGTGTTTTTAGGATAAAAAATAGAATTAAAACATCGAACAACTTCAAAGGGCTTTATTGAGTTATTTTTTTTATGAGTGTGAAGAATGTTATTAAGTCAGCCTTAAGTCAAGACATATGTTTTAAGACTAGATGATGTCAATTCCAAGACTTTCTCTCTCTTTGATCAGGAGTTGTGGTACTCGTATTTTCTACTATGTCCTTCTTTAGATGAAGGGTTTCTCTATCAAAATGCACTCATGATCCTTTTCCAAACATTAATTGCACAGGGTTCTAGCTGAGGTAGCTTTCATGCCCAACTGTTATTTTTTTAGAGATCCTAACTATTTTGTTGGGGTAGGCTAAGGTTGCAGTGTTCGTGTTTTTCTTACATTTCTGCAACCATGTTTACTATTGTAAAGACAATTTTACTAAATAGGGTCCTGGTCTAATGTTAGGTGGTTGTGTGAGGTCTCCTTCAAAAGGCAGGTGTGTAAAACTTTAGCTTCCAATCCTCACTACCGGGAATGACATATCTACATTCTTGAGTACAGCAATACACCAGACGGGTGAAGACTTATGGTATCTTAACGGGCACAATTCTCATGATTTTATATCACTCAAATTTTATTTTTACTCACAGGCTTGGGGATGATAGGAAGTTTTTGGGCCGCCAAGCCTCTTTTGATCCCAAAGGGGGGTTTTTTGAACTTGGAGGGCTAGTTGTTTCCTATTTCCCAGGATTATATGCTTTCTTACCTGTACTTGGAGTAGGGTGGTCAATCAGGAGCATACCAGACAAAGACCTCCTTACTTTGAGGCTTCATCTTGGGAAGATAGGTATCTTGAAACATTTTCTTGAGGTAAGGCTGATGTTGTGACATTGTCACACTCAAATTCTATTAGGTAAATTAAATAGCCCAAATCCATCATTTTTTAAATAATTATGCTAAGAGTTAGCCTAAAGACAAGTTAGTCTAAGAAAGGGAATGATGACTATGCTCAAGAAGCATGGGTTCAAAATTGTCCCTATTGTATTTGATTCTAAATGTCAGAAAAATTTAAAAAATTCAAAATTTCCCTCACAAAGGGGGGTATGTTCAAGATCAAAATTCTCTACATTGTAAAGTAATGGGATTACAAAATTAGGTAGAGGCATTAATTGATAAGAGTGTATGAGAGAGGTACCTTTCACTCCCATTTATAACTCCCCCCAAACTTATCAAACACTCCGTCTCAGAGTGTCAAAGATAGAGGTAGGAAATAAATTGGCTAGGTTCACTCTTAATTTCATGGTTTTTTGATTGCCCATTTAGAATGCAAAATCATGTTGACGCAGACACCCGAAACGTATGGTACCGCTCATGTTGCATACTTTTAATTTTCACTCCCCGTTCTGCCAAGGCGGACATCCAATAGAGGCGATGGAAACCATAGTTGTTTGATTGTCAGATCTGTTGAGGACTTCTATGACAGAATTGTGGTTTCTTGAAGTCCTTAGTGGGGTTGTATTTGTATCCTCTACCATGAGTTTGTATCATTGTGATTATTGTTATTGCACAGGCTTGTGTTTTCTCTTAAAAATGATGATCTTTGGAGTTGTTGCATTAGTGTACTTTTTCAAAGAGAAGGCCACGTTAGAACTTTTGTAAAGGGCTATGGTCTTTGCCTTGATATTTATTGCTAGGAGCGTCCAGTGATTGTCGTGTAGTATGGGTAGGAATATAAATTATGGCACCAAACTCTATAGTCATTTTAGTAGTCTCTCCTTCTTTCCATAATTTTTGTTGTGAATGATATCCCCCACTAGCATGAAGTAGGACATGCGTGTTTTAGCCATACCAACTCTGAGAAGTGATTGGTAGGTCGTCGTCACACATACTGCCATTTATCCATTAGGTTGTAATGTGTCATGGAGATCATCCTTCAAGACACATATGTCTTCTTTTTCAAAAACCACTTCTCCCATTTCATCATCTATTTTTAAGCTCTTCCTCGATATCTTACTCTAGAGATAGGTTTCACATGACCATCTATCGAAGTCAGTGAAGATGGCTTCTATTGTCCCAATAGGCCCATCAGGCCTTGCTTCTTGTAATTTTTCTTCTTCAGTTTCACCATCTCCATGTGTTGTTACCTCGGGATGTCCGACTTATTTGGGATTAGTAGCGGGGGCTGGAATCAGTAAGACCTATTGTGTGTGGGTCTCATGTTCTTCATTCGCTTATTTCTCGGGCTCACCCTTATCTTGAGTGTTTCCTCTACCTGCCATCCAGCCTTCCACTTCGATGCCTGCTCTGGTTCTAAGGGTCTTTCCACAGGGTTTGTACCTGCTCATTCTAGGGCTACTTCTCTAGTAGTGGTACACATGTATGTAGTCTATGAGGCGCCACATCATGGGGCATTGTTGGGTCATTGAAGAAACAATGATCATAGATGACCTCCATCATGTAAACACCTCAAAGTCCATGCAAATATTTATGAAATAGGCCTTCAAAGGGGATGCCTTTATTGATTGCTTCAATCAGACATGGTATAATGAATGCACAATCCCCTGACCCTTGTACTTCTTGCAGAACCTTGGTGTTTATTGTGAAGTTCTTCCGGTATGAGGCATGGTGGGTTCCAGCCTTTTGGATGGCACATTGGAGGCATATCGGCACCTTCAGAATATTGTGTGCTTCTTTGCTTTTAAATACAAGAGAGGTGCTAGGAAACTCAGCACTACAACATTTTAAATCACCATCTGCCAGTTGTAAAAATCTATTACAATCAGTGTCCAATGTTTAATGGTTATGATGGGTAGTGTGATGAACCGCATTCCTTCTTTTGCAACGACCTCTTGCAGTTCCTTGATGGGTCCGGAATTGAAGTTGTCTTCATAGATCTTCTTTATCAGGGTAGTTGTGCTATTTAAGACTGGTTTCACCTTATCAGCATGTGGGAATTCCTCTAGTAATGTTGTGCAAAGCACTTTGAATAGTCTTTTATGTACCCATGCTCTCACTAAGAACATTTCCCTAAAGTACTCTATGGTGAGTGTTCTCCCATGGTTGTTGTATATAACATCTATGTCAGGCAGCATGTCATCTAAAATGTCTTCCAGGACATGAACATCTTTGCAAGAAATGCGGGAAACTGATGACATGTCCATTTTAGTCATTTTACATGGTAGTGGGGGAGGCATTGGTCCTCATGATTTTGCCTCTGGTGGTGGCCTTTGTTCTCTTGGTGATGCACCAATGAAGAAAGAGGCAAGGCCACCCTCATCTTCATCCAACGTTCCTTCATCTACTGTCAGTGTTGTTGTTGTTAGCACCTCGTCTTCTGGATGTAATGATGGAATTTCTAGTGAGGGTGGCATTGTTGTTGTAGCTGCAATGTCTTTTGGTGGCGTTTATTCTTTAGGTGTTGTCTCCAGCATTACTACAGCTAACACTGTAAGGGTGGCGGCCATATTTCCGTCGTACATGACATCATTCTGCTCGTTATGGTTTGTATTTTGTACGTAGACATTGCAAATGTCCATACCTATGTTCATTTCATCTAGGTACTTGTTGAGTGTCATGTCATCATAAGATATGGACTTTTTAGTGTCGAGTTCCTCCTATTTGACTACTTCTTCTGTAGGTTGGTCTTCTAGGATAGGTTTGTCTTTTGTGGGTGAAGATTTTAGGTCAAACTCTTACACCATGGCATGGACGTTGGCTACATATGCCTCTTTAGGTTTTGTTTGTGCCTCTTCCCGAGCAGACTCTTCTCTAGGCACTACAGGTATGTTTGCAACTTCTTCCTCTTTGTGTTAGTCATGGCTTGAGGGACTCAAAGATGCTTACATCAATGAAGGGATGGCTATATGCTTTGACATTCTTTTGTCTCACCACTCTTACATGTGCCTCTATTCCTCGTCTGTCACCTTTAGGGCCTCTTCATTCTCTTTGTGCATGATTTCTCGTTCCCTATGCATTGTATCCCTTTCCTATCAAAGTTGTTCCATCGCAGCCGCCATTGTTTGCATGGCTTGCATCATTGCTTTTTGGTTGGCAATGACATCTTGCATGAATTGGGAAAGGGTTGTTGTCCTCTCATCTATGCACTCTACCTACATAGTTAGGGCTTGCAGGCTAGAGGAAGTAAGAATAGAATTCAAAGAAGAGTTTTGGACTTGTTTACATATGGCATCAAATTGATGTCCTAACTCTTCTCTGAGAGTTGATGTTTGTTGTTGTTCTCCTGGGGGTGTCATTGTTGCATTTGCATTCAGTTCCTCAATCGTCGATCGCAGTTTTTCTTTCTTAACTTCATGGTGAGGCAGTGTCAGCTACTCTGATTCCTTTGCTTGTTCTGCACCTGCTTCACTTGTGGAAGTTGGTGCTTTATGTAGCTTTTTAGATTCTATTTCCGCTGTCTGGACACCTTCTAGAGTCTTTGGTTGCTTTTCTAGACATGTAGCAGGTACTTCTGCCGCTCCTCTAGCCAAGTGTGAGTGTGGAGGGGTACTTATACCAGCGTTGATCCCTTATTCGCAAAAGGTATCATGCTCTGTTGAGATTGGTTGTTCTTTACTTTGTGCAACCTTTGATTGTGGTGTCGGTGTTGGTGTCTTGGAGACTACCTTGTGTGCCTTGACCAGTTCTGTAGGTTCTACCACTTGCTCTTATTCTTCTTCCTAGGAGATTATGGTGGGTGATGGTGGGTCTGTAGCTCTTCTAATGGTACTAGAGTTCATCTTGTCTATTTTTTCCATGGTTGGTCTCAGTTTATCAACGGCATAATAGCTCATTTCAGGGAGGGCAACAGCATATTAGACTTATCATGCTTATAGTAAAATTTTATTCCTTTTGTACAAGTATTCCAGAAGTGATGAGGTATTTGCAGTCTAACGAGCTGGATCCTTCAGTCACTGCATGTTGTCTTAATTCTTCCAAGTCAATGAAGTAGGATGCAATAAGACCTATCTTGCCTCCCATGCAGAACTCCTTGGTCTTGTGCTTATTTTCTTGGCCCGCTATTGTAGATAGCTTGTCAATAAGTAATATCCCGATGTTGACATGCAGCTTCTCTAACATGGACCATATTAGCAACAATTTTCTTGGCCCGCTATTTTAGATCGTACAAACACCATGTTTGCAACAATTTTCTGGATCACCCTGATGAAATAAGAAGGTAGTTGAGCTGCTTTGGATTTGCCTAGGTTTTTCTTGTTTCCCCTGTCTTCCTTTCCCAAGTTTTGTGACTGCTAAACTCGATTGTGTCCCTATCATATCTTACTTCCATAGATGCACTGGATTGCTCTTGTGTTTTAGTAAATATTCAATTTCGTATGTTGTCTATTGAAAAGAAGTCTTTGCCTCCAATTTGTACTTGCAGCTTGTACCCCCCTCCTGCCTCTTCTTTCTCTTTTTCTTTGATAGGTATCTTTATAAGTGAAGACATGAACTCCGTCATGAGGTCTGTATAAAAATGTTGGGTTGTAGTGCATATGACATACAAGTTTGCCCCTTTCAGGAACTCCATGATGCGTTCATAGAGCCCCAACTCTTTGAAGCCATGTATGTCCATATATTTTGTCAGCTTGAATGTATTTGTCCTCATGAACATGGTGTACTTCGTCAGGTGTTCCTGGTCTCAAGGTCATAACACCACCTTGTGCTCCTCATTTGTCGATGCTTGAGTATTACTGGAGACTGCATCTGTCAGTGCATTAGATGATGTTGCTCTCATAGTCTGTTGTTTTGCTCTCATAGATATCCTTTTCTTCTTTGTTATTGGTGCATCTAGATTTGATTTGGATTCCTTTCTCTTTCCTTTTGTACTTGCTTCTTTTTCAAATGGCATGTATTCATATGTATTTGTGGCTTTATTTTCATGTGACTCCTCTTCAGACTCGGGGGACTCATACCCAAGTAGGACTTCATACTGCTCATTGTGCAGTTGTAGTTGTATCCTTCTTTCTTGGGGCATTTTGGGATGCTCATCTAGGACCTTGTTAATCATCTAGATTGATTCTTCCATTCCTTCCAGTGATGTAGCTTGTCTATCTAGGGAATCAGATGTTGTTGATGACATTTTGCTGGTTAAAATTTAATTTATCAATAGAAGAAAGCCAATAAAATAGGAAATTGGGTGAGAAGTGGAAAGAGGGAATGAAGTCAGCAATTCTCAGTGGTCATTTGGATTTGGCTAATCTCAACAAGTTGTTAAGAATGTTGATCATCATTGCTAACTTGGCAGTCGATGAGATTTAATCTTGGTGGTTGCCAAGATTCAGAGGGTCAGATTGTCGATGGGAATGTAGTTAGGAGGGTGTCACTGAGAATTGTAAATTTAGTGATCACAAAAAAACTCCATAAGTTGGTTGCCAAAAATTAATACATGCAATGGTCTCTAAAAAATTCTTTGTGGTCATCAAGAACTCAGGTTTAAGCAGTCACTGAGAAATTTTCTCTACAATCGCCTACAACTTGAAATGTTTATCATGGAAATCTGGGTCACCAAAAAATCAGAGAGTTTAGGTCGCTGAAAAGAAATCTATTGATGCCCTTTTTAGACTCATTGATGAATCAGGGGTCGATACGAACTCACAAAATAGGTGTATGCCTCTCGTGGCGGCGATGCTGGGGTCAAAAGCCTAATATGTTTGTATAAAGGAGAGAAAAGGGGACAAAAATTATTGAGTCTTGTCGGTGCAAGGGGCGGCTATAGGTGGAGAATGACGTCGTGTTGGAGATAAGATTGATTAAAGTTAAAGGTTTATTGTCCATTGTTTTTGGTGTGAAGGGAAAGAAGGGGAGGGTTTGGCGAAGTTTAGTCGGCATTGCAGTCACTTTGAACGGCGTCGATCATAGCTGTGGGTTTAGCAGTTGTAGGGTTGCGTCACATGTCGGCGGCGTTAGGAGTGCACTTCAATCGTCTATGGAATCTGGGGCTTCGTTGCTTCTAATTGTTAGGGGGGAGGAAATGATACTGACCTGAGAAGTTTTTATACTCTTGGGTTTAGAGATTGCTGAGAATTATTCTCAACAGTCGCCGAAATTGGGGTGTGCATGGTTGCTAAAATTCATGGTCTAGAGGTACCCAAGAATCAGTAGAATTCGTAGAGGTCTTTGAAAATCATGTGTGGGTGGTCGCTACTTCATCGGTTGCCATATATCAGTATAAATGTTTGCTGGAATTCTATTTCTCAGAGATCATTCTCAACGACCAATTACTCTTGGCTTGCATACGTCTCCTAAAATCAAGCATAGTCATGGTTTTATTTTTAATATTATTTTATACACAATATAATTTAAAGAGATAAAGAAACATGCTCAAAACTTGTGACTAAAATCTAGAGAATTAAGAATACTTAGAGATTAAGGGAATTGTAAATAAGACTTTAATATTATTCTATGTACACACATAAGTATGAAACAAAACAAAGTTTGTAAGCTAAATATTAAACTAGTGATTAACTTGATTTAGGTGATTAGAAAGCATGGAATGTCTAATAAAAGAAGAAAAAGACTAAAAGGCTAAAAAAAGTTGAGTAATCCTTGGGTTGACTCCCAAGAAGCATTGTTTTATAATTTTTAGTTTGACTTTCTTACTTTGTTCCTTCAAGAATCTTCTAGTGGTGCAGGCGGGGTTCTTCCAATGTGAGTTTTAATCTTCAGATGAAGGCTTCATATCCAAAATACCTCTTCACTCTATGTTTGTTCACCTTGAATGCCCTTGTCTTTTCACTACTAATCTCCATCATCCTTGATGGGTATATCGTGGATATTGTGAAAGGGTTGGACCATCTTGATCTGAGCTTACTTGGAAACATATTTGTGCTAGAATCAAATAGAAGGACCTTATCTCCTTCCCACACATTCTTTCTTTTTAGATGGGCATCGTGTCACACCTTGGTCCTTTGCTTGTAGATTCAAGCATTTCATAGGCATGCTGCCTAAGCTCCTCTAACTATTGTAGTTGCGTAAACCTATTTTTACCTGCTTGTTCAGGGTCCATGTTTAGAAACTTGATGGCCCAAAAGGCCTTATTCTCTAGTTCCACCGGAATGTGACAGTATTTCCCATAAATAAGTTGGTAGGGGTAGTCCCTATCAGAATCTTGTAAGCAGTGTGGTAAGCCCACAATGCGTCATCAAGATTCATAGACCAATCTCTACGTGTCTTATTGACTGTTTTCTCCAAATTTTGTTTGATTTGCTTATTTGACACTTCAACTTGTCTCGATGTCTGTCAATGATATGGTGTTTCCACTTTTTTCTTAACCTCGTGCTTCTTCAATATTTCTCCAAATTGTCATTCACCAAAGCGGGATCCCCCATCATTGATGACGGTGTGCAGAACACCAAATCTTGAGAAGATTGTCTTCTCAAAAAGTTTGATCACAGCCTTGGAGTCTCAAGTCAGTGTTGTCATTGTTTCCACCCATTTGGAGACATAGTCAATAGCAACAACAATGTATTGGTTACCCTGGATGAAGGGAAGTGTCCCATATAATCAATCCCCCATATGTCAAAGATTTCTACTTCAATCCAATCTGATATAGGCATTTCATTTCTCTTGGAGATGTTACCTATCCTTTGGCATTCGTCACATCCCTTAATATAGGCATGAGCTTCTTTAAATATAGTAGGCCAGCATAATCCTAAATGCAACACCTTTTTTGTTGTCCTTTCTCTGCCAAGATGTCCTCCATATGATGAAGAATGGCATTCGTGTACAATTTTGGGGACTTCTTCCTCCAGAATGCACCTTATGTACAGATTATTTGCACATCTCTTAAATAGGAGTGGGTCATCCGGATAGTAGTTCTTCAGGTCTACAAAATAACTTTTTCTTTTGGTTGTAAGTGATACCAGGTGGCAATTGTTGACAAGCTAAGTAGTTGCAAATATTGGCAAACCAGGATAGGTTGGGCTCAACATACCTTGCCATCATTAGGGCTTCTTTGGCATAATTGTCATCAACCAAAAATGGATCTTCTTCGGTAACTAAGATCCTTGACAAGTGGTCTGTGAGCACATATTTTGTTCCCTTTTTGTCTATGATGTCATGGTCAAACTCTTGCAAAAATAGAGCCCATCGTAGGAGTTTGGGCTTGGTATCCTTTTTCTAGATTAGATATTTGATAGAGACATGGTTTGTATATACCTTAACTTTTGATCCTATCAAATGGGATCTGAATTTTTCAAAGGCGTATACTATTTCTAGCATCTCCTTTTTGGTCGTGGTGTAGTTGACTTGGGCATCATCTAAGGCCTTGCTAGTGTAGTAAATAGCATGATGTTTCTTGTCTTTTCTTTGCCCCAGGACTGTCCCAATAGCATAGTCACTGGCATCACACATTATCTCGAATGGTAACTCCCAATCTGGAGCTTGTAAGATTGGGGTGGCTATCGGAGCATTCTTTAGAGTATTAAAAGCTTTGAAACACTTGTCAATGAAGTCAAACTTGACATCCTTTACTAGAAGACTTGAAAGGACTTTGTAAATTTTGAGAAATCTTTGATGAACCTCCTATTGACCAACGTGTCCAAGGAAACTTCTTACTCCA
The DNA here is from genome assembly GCA_963693085.1 of Alisma plantago-aquatica. Taxonomy (NCBI): domain Eukaryota; kingdom Viridiplantae; phylum Streptophyta; class Magnoliopsida; order Alismatales; family Alismataceae; genus Alisma; species Alisma plantago-aquatica. Next base: position 993,644,298 of record OY856413.1, on the reverse strand, counting down.
ATTACCGATTTTGGGGGTGGCAATCTGGATATTGCCTCTATCTTGCTAAGATCAACCTCTATTCCCTTTTTAGAGATCTTATGTCCAAGAACAATGCCTTCTTGTACCATGAAGTAGCATTTTTTCCAATTCAAAATCAAGTGATTCTTCTTTCACATTTGTAGGACTTGGCTTAAGTTGTCTAACCATTTTTCAAAATTGGTCCCATACAGTGAAATGTCATCCATAAAGAGTTCCATCACATCCTCTAAGAAATCCGCAATATAGAAATCATGCACCTCTGAAACATTGCAGGTGTGTTGCATAAACCGAACAGCATATGTTGGAAGGCACAAGTTTCATTGATTCATGTGAACATAGTTATCTCCATGTCATCAGGGTGGATAGGCACTTGGTATAACCCTGAATATCCATCTAGGAAGTAGAAATACAAGTTGTGAGCCTATCGCTCCAGGACTTGATCAATGAACGATGGAAGAAGTGGTTTTTCCTAGCGGTGGCATTTAGCTTTCTATAATCTATGCACATCTTCCATCAAGTCATTGTTTGTGTGGTCACTTCATCTCCTTTTTCACCCTTAACATCACTTCATCTTCTTTTTCACCATTAACAATAGTCATTCCTCCATTCTTAGGTACTACATGAATAGGGATCACTCAATTGATGTCGCTAATTGAGTATATAATCCATGCATCATACATCTTTGTCACCTCATTAAATGCCTCCCTCAACACTTGGTTCAGTTTTCTTTGAGGTTGGGCCAGAGGTTTACGATCTCTTCCAGGTTTATTCTGTGCACATAAGCAGTTGGGCTTAAATCCTTGATGCCTTCCACAGAATGCCCTATGGCTTTCCTTTGAAGCTTTAGTTCTTTCAACAACTTCTCGTTTTGTTCTTTGGTCAAAATAGAGTTTATGATCACAAGGTTCCTTTCTTCATCATTTAGGAACACATACTCCAATCCCTCAGGTAGTTGTTTTAACTCAAGTTTCATCTTTGGTGCTTCCTTCTCTTTTTGTGTTTGTTCTAGTGAAGCATACCTTGCAGTTTTGGTGGTTTCTTCTTCATCATTATTGTACTCTTCCTTCGGTTGATTCAAGTAATCCAAAAATTCTACAACCTTAGGGTCCACCACACTTGGATCAGGGTTGTTGAGGGGTCGCATGAGAGGATCGACCATATCATTCTCCTCTTGAACTTCTTCACAGAAATGATAGTAGCTATCCATAAAATAAGTTGATTCAAACAGAGAAGGACCCACATGCAATCTTAGACATGGAATTCTATGTGATCATTTCTACTCGAATAGTAATAATCCTAGCCTCGATGTCCATTAGTTCTCTCCCAGTGGAGAGGAACGGTCTCCCAAAGATCATAGGGCACATTGGGTCCTATACCGTGTCGATTACAACAATATCACATAGAATACATAATTGTCCCACACAAATTGGGATATCTTCCATGATTCCCACTAGCTTTGTGAAAGTATGGTCAATCAGTTTAATCCTCATCCCATTCTTTACCATATCTGTGAGCCCAAGCCTTTGATCTAAGGTCAGGGTATGATATTGATACTTGCTCCCAGATCTGTGAGTCCTTGCCTTACTACATTATCTCCAACATTGAAAGGAATTATGAATGACCTTGGATCTTTTTTCTTTGTGGGCATATTAGCTTGAACAAAAGGTGCTAGACATCTTGTCTAGCCTTATTGTCTTTATGTGGTCTCCTCACCTCCTTTTCATAATTAGATCCTTGAAAACCTTTGTGTAGGCTGGCATCTCCTCAATAGCATCCAAGAATGGCATATCAATATGTAAATTCTTTACATCTTCCATGAATTTCTTATATCTTTTCTTCAAGTGTGCCTTTATCATCTTATAGGGGAAATGAACCCTTGGAGAGTACGGGTCCCTATTTTTGAAGGTCTCCTCAATGGGATCGGACCTCTTTTCTTTGGCAATATTTTTTCTCTTAGCTTTCTTATTGGCTTTATTTTTTTCAATAATCACTTCTTCAGCTACTTCCTCTACTATCTCTGGTTCAGGTTGTGTCTTAGTGTATGTGTTGCCTTCTTCATTAGTCTTTTTGTTTGGATCCTCCAAAACTTTCCTAGAATGTAGAGTGGCCATCTTTGCACTTTCAGTATTGGATGGAATCTTTCCTTGCGGGTTTTTGATGAGTTTTGACAATTATGCTAGTTGTTGATAAAAGTGTGACAAAAACATCATCCAGTGGTGCCCATCCATTGATGTCCTTGTGGGGTATATCAAGGTACCATGAGAGAGGTCTGTCTCTCAAGGAGAATTTGAACCCCTTATAGTATATCACCTCTTGTGGTGGTGGTAAAGATTCTCATCCCAGGAATGCCTCTGAAAGTTTTTTTCTGAATCATGGCAATCACCGTGGGCTTCAATTAGAAATTAGGAGCATAAAATCTTGGGATGATGATTGGGCACCTCGATTCATTAGCCCTAGTAGCAGCTAGCTCACATAGAGAAGGGCCTATGTCATCATCTTCATCCTCATTGTTGTGATTGTCATTGTTGTTGTTGTTGTCATTGTTGTCCTCGTTGCTTGGTTGTTCCTCACATTCCTTCTTGTTATAGGGTTACGACCTTCATCATGACATCGTTCTTCATTCTCCTCATCTGGTATCGGTGTTTTGTTTTCATCTCCCGCTTTGTCAGAGTGGTATTCCTCATTTTTAGATTCAGGATCAGACTAAGGTTGTCCTGCCCTTGGGTTGCGGTTGTCGCCAGCATGGCGTCCACCCCTATGAGGAGGTGTGTTGGTGCAAATTGGAAATGGTAGTCATGGTATACTTCTCTCCAAACTTAAAATAGTTTGCACATACGAGTTAGAAGTTAGACGTGTGAAATAGAGAACTTGAGATAGTAAGATATAGTGGATTAAAAATAGTGCAAGACAAGCCTATTTCTAGACTTGGGGCACGGGTGTATGATCAGTATATTTGGGTTCTCAAAACCACCGTTCGCCTTGTCCCTGGAAACAGTGCCAAAAAGTTGACCGGACAAATCGCACATCCAAAAAAGGAGAGGATCTAGAGTAGTCTGACTCTTAAATTTATAACTCGATACTCAGGCTCCGCAACTATTATAAGGGGTCTGATGTAGTAAATCGGGGTCAATCCACGGGGACGAGTAGCAAGTGCTAAGACATAAAACATTGGCTCAATTACACCAACCAGAGAGTGAGATTAAGTTGGTGTTCCTTACGGAATGATGTTTACTTCAACCAACAAGGAAACAAAATAAGTAAAACAAAATAAGAAAACAAACATAAGGACAAGAAGAAACAAAGAGTGGTATAACAAATATGGATGGAAACTTGGATTGGCCTTCAATGTCTAAGGTCTCTCACCAACATTCAATACTCACACCCATTGTATTCCCTTAGCAAGATTACAAGCAATCATCATATATGTCTATTCCCTCCTCTCTCAAGCTTAGGATAGATCTAGATTATAAGGTTGTCCCTCTCTCTCGAGATGGCCAACAAATAATCTCAAACATAGCCACATGACCTTTTAACTTGAGCATTCCAACATTCTCATGCATTCATGCAACTCCACAAAAATTAGATAAGGCTAGTACTACCCTTTCGAGGCACTAACAATGAAACATAACAAGATGGTAGCTAATCATACAAGTGAAGCATTAAGACTAAGAGTATGGAAATCATCTTTGCTAAGAGCATATATTCAATGGATAAAGTATTTACATGTTGGGAGAGCTTTAGTGGCTACTCCCAACCCAAGTTAGATCTTTAGCCATCATGTTCATGAGCAACGTTACAGATTTACAAGAGTGGGGAGACATGAGAGAGAGTAACAAAATGAATGAAGTAGATGAAGGTAGATGAACATATTTATAGGAGAAGAAGGAGGATGCACCAAATGGGACCATAAAATGACCGTGACTTATGCATGTCTCCTTTAGATTTGGATCTGCTACATGCATGGTGGAGCGGCTAGTCCTTATTTCAAAGAATAGGTTGAGGGTGTTGGTGTTGGTGTTGGTGTGAATCCCCTCCCTCCTCTGGACTTTCATTTTCAAAGATGTAGGAATGATGATAGATGGATGGAGGCTCTGTAATGCAGCGCACTTCGTCCTCTCTCTCATGTCGCCACCCCCTTCATGGATGGGATGGGCCTCTATTTATAGGCGTTGGTAACCGACTTAAAAACCTCAGCGGTCACTGATGTGAGGATCCTTCATCGGTCTCCAGGGTTGTGAGCTCAACAATCTTCAAAGTGTGATGATCGCCGAGGGTGCTTAGCTCTTGTGGTCGCTGAGGATGGTTGATGAAAGTGACCACTGAAGAGGTGATCTCATCGATCACTAAGTGGTCGCTGAGGATGGTTGATGAAAGTGACCACTGAAGAGGTGATCTCATCGATCACTAAGATGACTTGTCCTACGGTCACAGAGGCATCGAGGTCCTCAACCGCAGAGATGGTGAAGAACCCATCGGTTGCTAACTGTAAGGAAGTCCGGTGGTCGCTAAAATTTCAAGGTCAGCGACCATTCGACTTGGTGCAATTTTCTTGACGACCGCTAAGATGTGTATTTTGTGCAAATCAAAAAAGGGGTGAGTTTAGGCAGCTATATCAAAACTTGCCAAAACAATCAGAACTATATAGATCAAACATAGCAGAGATTATAATATGAGGATAAACAGACACTCAAATACTCACAAAATTGGATGTTATAAATAGTTGATTAGGTTTTCTCAAAAGCTTAAGGCTTCAACTTATGGATTAAATGTACAATTCACATTTTCACATCTTCTTTAAACTAAAAATTGAAAACGGTTATTGTCACTTATATCAACATTAATGGATATGTTTAAACTCCATCTAGAATTGGATATGAATCTAACTTTCCTAAAATCCTTTCAATAATCACTGGTGATGGTGTTTACTTGGCATCACTAGCCCTACTATGTGTATTATATTTTCTTAACCTCACTACATTTGTGGATGCTAATTGGGATTTTGAGTGCTAAATCAATAAATCAAGCTGGGTTTCGTGATACTATTTTCTCTCATCATTCGGAGGGATTTTCGATTTTGGGTTATCAAATTATTTTTCTCTTAGGTTTCAATTATAAATGGTTTTTGCAATATGATTAGAAGAAAAAAAAAAGGAATCCTCGAAATCATCATTTGTTTGTTTCAAGATCGTATGCGACATTAGATTGGTGTTCTTTTTCTCGTCCATTGTTTTTCTTGGTACTTTATGTTTTTCCAAAATATGTTCTAGCTCATGAAAGTGAAATGTTAATCTTTTAATCTTTGTAGTATTGATCAATTATGTACGTTGTAGGTTGTGTACTGTTAATCTTTCCTACTATTAATTGTTTTGGTTCTTCATATCTAGAAAAGGATGGTGAAGCAAAAACTAATATATTGTCAAAGATGTCATCTATTGTTATAGGAACATAATACAACATATAAAGGTGAGATGTCATCTATTGTTATAGGAACATAATAGCACATATAAAGGTGGTTGATCTCTTTAGGAAATAAGCATGAAAGTGCGGCCACACTAGGGCATGCAGTTTTCAAAAATTGAGGAATGGGAGCCCATCTCTTCTCATGGGAATACAAAAATTGTAAACATACTCTATGCACATGTGCTTGGGACAAACTTTGGGCAGGTATGGATGATTCATACCTTATTAACCATTTCAAATATACTTATCGCATGCTTGCCCCGCTAGGAACTGAGTAGGAATGCACATACACATACCAGCCCTAATGGGTCATGGAGTCCAATACAACCCAGTTAAACCTATATATAGCAAGTACAAATAAACATTAGCAAATAATATCAAATTTTAGTAAGTATTTGACATTGTAACTTGTGAAAAATTAAAAATGCCCATTTATTATTGCAAAATTAGTTCTAAATATGTTATTCCCGTTGAAGGAAGATTCAATCATCACATGGTATTGTGTGATTTAACCAATGTTATCATGCATCTCAAACATCTATGATGGTCTAAGACAATACTATCCTCATACTTGATATTTACAATAATATAGTTATAATTGTACAATGGACTCCCCTAATGGAACGATAATTTTATACGGAATAGTCAATTAAAACAACCAATGGAAAATGCATATCGTCCCTAATAATGATAGGAAGAACTTTCTACTGTAATTATGATTTATATGGAATCATTAACGAAGACAATCTATGAAACGTGCATTTCACCTCCATATGAACCGGTAATGAACGTTTTTACCTTCATATTAATAACACATCATTAAGAAAATTATCAGAATATTAGAAATTGATCTTTGACAAAACTCCAAACAGTGGTTGTAGTTATCCACAAATTATAGCAATTTGTACATGGCAGTTACGTGCAACTGAAACAAACATTTCCTACGAATTTGCAACTAAGAAAAAGATATGTATCGGAATAATACCAGAATACTTCAGTCTTAACAAATATCATTAAGCAAAACATATCTACTTCGATAATATGTATGGGTGATAATATGTATGTGTGACAATATCCATGTGGTGCTCTTACTAGTAGTGTTATGTTATACTTTATTTTCTTAAACAAACCTTTTACCCGTGGTACGTTGTTTTTTTTATGGAAGCCTGTGGTTGTCGGGCATAGATCACGAAAGAGGAGACTACTCTAGAATCAAGAAGAATATAGCGCGTTATTGCTCGAGGATTACTACATTGTTCGCATTGATCTGTTTCATGTTTCCAAGAACAGCTTAGAGCCACCAACTATTTTGCAGAGTGTTTCGAGCTCATGTCCCCAAGAATCCAGCAATGCAGTTGTTCTGCGAGAAGTCAAGATGAAGAACATGACCTTGTCTCTGCAAACCAGCAAGAATAGGGAAGATGCCGACATTCACAACAAACGATGGAAGGAGATGCTCTCAAGCAACGAATCAGCAAACTGCGCTACTTGAAAGGATCTAGAGAGAATATTAGAGCCAGAGGAGATGATGGGTAGGGAGGGGGTCAATAAAGCAACGATACAAAGGGGTTTTAAAACGAAAGTTGGAAGGAGAGTTGCTTTAGCAACTTGCAGACTGCACTACTTGATAGATTTAACAGATAGGGCCAGAGGGACGAAGGGCATGCGGGACAAAAAAAGTAGGAATAATGGGGTGACATGAGTCACAAAATCGAGCATATCAAATGAACAGGAAAATAGGAGCCATGTAGCAAAGACCAAGAGAATAACAGATACCAAGATCGGGAATCAGAGGTTCAGAATGCAAAATTGGAGATGGGATCTGCACAATCAAAGGATCTGAGGGGCGTAGAGGAAATAATCATGAATCACCCACCAAACCAATCACGTACCGTTTGCCCCTTTCCTTGCGGCCCCCGTTTTGACCCATCAAACAATCAAAGACCATTCGGCTCATTATGTTTGGACTGGCTCAAATTATATCAGGGCGGGTCTGGGTATAATAAGAACTACCGTTCCTAACTCTGTATTCAGCATAAGGTGGTAAATATTCCAGAGTTAACACTGCCTCATGAACAATGCCTGCATTTGACTACAAAGAAATGCAGCTGACGAGTCAAAATCCATATTGAACTCCGACCAAATTAATAAAGAGACGGGCAGCATTGTTTAACCCATCTAACATTCCCAGCAAGTATAACTAACTAGAGACACGTTGGAATCTAGCTAAGCTTGCATGGATTTAAAAGCCAAAGCTGCCACAAGTTCACACTACAAGAAGCTTACCAAACGTAACAGTAAATCAAGGGAAGAACAAAACAGTATGCATCAACAGGTTATGTATGAGGAAAGGACGAAACAACACTAAAACACCCAAGTGCTCAGACTATCTCATCAGTACAAAACTGGCGGTGTTTAACAACTCTAGTAAATCATCAGACTTCTATACTACAACCTCCTCATTAACATCTATGACTTCCTCCACTTCAACCTCTTTTGCCTCATATTCTTCTTCTTCGTCACTCACCTCTCCATCACGGAGCATTTGCCGTATGCCCTTATCATCCTCATGCAAACGCTTCCATTCTTTCACCCACCTATCCCATTCTTCCAGCAATTTCTTCCTCTTTTCGCGGTCCTGCTCACTTAGTTGCAAAGATACGTCCTGATCTTCAGCCTCATACTTCTTGCTGTACTTCTTCAAGTTCTTCATAATCTCCTCTTCCTTATCCGGTGTCAGCAATGATGGAGGTCTTGGGCGCCACAGGAACTATTTCAGGATGCAAATATGTCAATGAACTAGCCTTATATAACATTGATAAAGAGACTGGCTACAACTCCTCACCTGGTAGAAATGATCCCTTGGAATTCTGTAGAGCAATTTACCGTTGAAGGACCAAATGTTGAATCCATTCTCCATTTCATGAACAGATGTCACAGATGTGGCAGCATACCTGCAGGCAATATTCAAGGAAGTTTATAGTTCAGCCAATAACTGTGTGAGTTGTAGTCGGTCAATTAAGATTGTTTCCTAATGAATTACTAGTTCATAAAGATTGTGGTAAAGAGGCTACTCTGAAAGGTACAAGGATTACCTTCCTGTTGGATCCCAATCAACATCAGTTGCCATAAAGTGCTCGCCGGTAGCCATGGTTTCGAGCTCATCAACGTTATAGAACTCCAATTGCCCATTAAATCCCCTCAACCCAGCAAGAATGATGTAATGGCCAGCTGGAGACCAGTAGAGGGCGTTCGCTTGTTTACCTTTCAGTGTGGTAAGCTTCGAGACTCGGCCAGTTTTCATAGTGTAGAAGCTGATGTCAGGTCTGGGGCCATCTCCATGGATGATGGCAAAACGATGTCCTTTTGGTTCCCAAGCGAATGCTATAATCTTGTCATTTTTATTATCCAGTTCTAGAACTTCAATGGGGATATCCCTCTCCTTAAGGCGGAATAGCTCAAAACCAGTGTAAGTACTCTTTTTTGTTTTAGTGTATTTGTCAACCTTAACAGCAAGGTACTCTCCAGTGTTTTGCCAATACATTTTGCAGTCGCTGACACTGAAGAGATTTTTCTGCCTTATTTCATTTTTACCAGGAATCTGGTATAAGCTTACCTGCAATGAGATCCCAGTCATAGATCTTGGTCGCAAAAAGAAGACTACGTATGAATGTATACGTGTAGAACAATTACATAGTATAGTTGTTAAAGCACCTTTGCAGGCTGATTTCCACCACCAAGTTCAGGAACAAATGCAGCTAAAATGGGGTCTGTTGGAGACCAGCTGAAGTCAATAACATTCTCAATTTTCAAAGACTTCTTATCAATAAGAGAGAATGTCTCCGTTTCATAGACAGAAATCACGTTCTTTCCTAGCCTTGCAAAATATTTATCATCTCTTCCACCACCCCACCTGAGATTATACAAAAGAGTCGTGGGTCACAAATACACCAAGATACTCCATTAGAGTTTACAAGATGTAAAACATATAAAATAAGCCAAGATCACCTGAAGACAGGCCATGGAACACCAGAAACACCAGCAGTTGCAAACTCGTCCATACTTCCTTTAAAATCTCGCATGAGTTTGCCAGTTCTCACATCAAATAGGTTCAGCAATACTCTCTGAGATAAATATAACAAGTTGGGTTCAGTGAAAAAAAAAGTAGGTTAAGCGACCATTTTTAAGCGCCCAGGAACATGCCCCGTTATAATTTCAATTGAAGCAGGCTTGGAAGCGTTTTATAGTAAGGCAGCAGCTTGTCTAGAGGCCACTTTTGGGCCCACTTAAGCGGCTACTTCACAGCAGGTATTGATAGAGTGGTCCAATCACCTACTAAACAGAAAAAGTGAAAAGGCCATTTTGGGAAAAGTGATGCTCCAGTTGATGTATTATAATTGGTGCAATTATAAGTTTGGTAATTAGTATTTACTCTTTACTTAGTCACTTCCATTTGTACAATCTGTAGAGTCAGTAATATAATACTACGACTAATAATCTGGCATTCTATACAGCTATACAAGAATTTGTAGAGTCATCTGTGGATATGAAAGAATGATGTCATACTGTATAGCTATGTTGTGTCTATTATGTATTAAATCTAGCAGTTGATTGGTCTTTAGGATTTACCAAGTAATATACAACTATTTGTGATTCTAGGGGCCGTCTGGATTGAATCGTTTTAATCCCAGTAGTTACGTATTTAAACATTAATGATCAGCAGCTAATGGATACCTCCTGTAGTTGATGTGGCATTCGTACTAATAAGTTTGTGAGATTTAAAAGCACGTGAAATTTTATGGTTTGTAAACCGCAGGGTATGTCATGGTGGCAGCTGCTTGGAATGCCCTCCTGCCGTCCTGAACACCTGGTTTTTGCCGCTGGTAGCCTGGTACCCAAGCGTCACTAAGACCGGATGCCAATTATACATATAGATATAACCACGTGTACTTTTGACATCAGCAGCCAAACGTCTCTCTACTGTTATGTATAGCTCTACACTACAGTTTGATTAGGTATCTAGTTATCTACTAATGTTATGTTGAAACAGTACCTTACGCTGTCAACAATATTTGTATTAAGTACTAGTATCCAATTACTACTGCCTACTGCCCACATTTCTTTACTATGTGGTAATATCTAAATTGGGCTGTTAAAACAGTACTAATTACTAATATAGAAGTACTAACCTAGTATTTATGATATCATTTATCTATGATTTGATGTAATAATACTTATTCATAATATGGACATTTCATCTTATGAACTACGTTAAGCTATATAAATTTATATAATTCACTGTGTCCGCTTTTTCTTAAAACAGCAGTTTGAAGGCTGCATCAAAGCTTAAAGTGCTCAGGGAGGGTCGGTCACTCGCTTCCTTCCTGTTTTGCACTTACCAAAATTTAGATTGGGCTAGAGTACTACTTACATGTGTGTCACGAGGCCCATTTGGCTCATGACTGCTATATGTAACTAGGTACTTCTCACCAGGAGAAAAGTCAATAAATTTAACCTGCAGCAGAAAATAGAAAATTATAAATAAAAATGTAACATCAAAAACAACAGCAAGTGCAGCAAACTCAAATAATGTAAATATAGGTAGGTCACCGCAGGATGTGCATAGCGCATCAGACGATTGAAAGTAGCAGCCCCTCCCCAAACAGCAGCACCCTGCCTATGGACTGTAGCCAAATATGTTCCTAATGGAGACCATTGAACGTAACTCTCAGTCCAGTACTGCAATTTAGGAAGAGCAAGTGTGTGTGATCAATTACCTTGTATAAACAAAGTGAAAACAGTAGCATCATAATGTGAAATACATAAATAGGTGCAACGCCGATCTAATGGTATAATACCAAATAGTAGGCTATGGATACATGTAAAAAGCCAAATAAACAAATACAGCAGCTGATGATTTCCACCCTCGTAGTGAGATAATTAATAAGTAATCATTGATTCAAGTGCATTTACTATGGCATACCCGACACATGCACCTCGTCATGAAGCTCAATGATCAGTAGCATCATAATCAATATATAGAAAAGCTGGCGAACCTAGTTCCACGTTAAGCTGGGCGGCAGAACATTAGCTGCGCTATTTAGGCAATTGCATGTACGATTACTTAATTACTAGAGAAGAAACATAGTTTGATATTGAATAGCTTAATTTTCTTTTTTTACAATGAAAAATCTATACAGATACATAATTGTTAAGGCGGCCAGGCATTTCTGGCGTTTGGTTTTTAATATATAATAATGATTTTTTGATATTTACAATCATATTTTTATATATGTAAATATTAAATAATGACATCATTATATAGTATTACATAGAATTTAGGATAAATCACACCTAACATGACCTAAACTTGTGAACTGATTGGCCCTACTTTCAACTCATTTGATCCAAACTTGATCTAATTTGACAAAGTTTACCCTAATTTGGCCTAAACCAGATGTAATTTTGTATAACATGACCTAATTAGACCCAATTTCCCTAAAAAAATTATATTGACCAAAATGAGACCAAATTTGGCCAAATCAAACCTAATTCCCGCAAATCATACTTGTTTTTCCCGATTTGGACCTAATTTGCCCAAATTTGAAATGATTTGGCTTCAATCAAACCTAGATTTGCAAATTGTGACCCATTGGATGTAACTTACCCAAATTTTCTGTATGTTGAGCTAAACAAGATGACAAGATCTAATTTGGCCAAATCAGACCTATTCTCAGCAAATCAGACCTATTTCCCCCAAATCAGAGTTGTTTTCCTCAAATCAGACCAAATCTACTTCAATTTGCATAATTTGCCCTAAATCAAACCTGATTTTTCACGAGCCAATCAAACCTAACTAGCCCCAATTTTCCCTATATTGATCTAACTGAGGCCTTACATGGCCAAATCAGACCTAATTCTACAAAATGAGACCTATTTCCCCCATATCAGACCTAATTTACCCTAATTTGACCTCATTTGGGATAAACCAGACCCATTTCAACCATAAAATGACTCAACTTGATCAAATACACACATAATTCATACTAAATTAGCCTTGAAGTGGTTTAATTTGGGCCTAAAAGGCTTGAGGCAGCCACTTATGCCACCTAGGGGGTCGGGCGCCCAGTTTGAGGCGGCCTGCCTTAAGCCTAGACGAGCGCCTTGATAACTAACTACAGCCTTAAAGATGTTAGTGGAAACTTTTTTACTGTTCAAAATGGTGTTGAGGTAATATGTAATACTTTTATTCACTGTCCCATTAATTGATACTAGTTGGACCTTTGTTTTGAGGAGACTGCAGTTAACCCTTATATATTTAATTTGCACAGCCTTTTGTGCACCTGGAAAAGAGAAATCCTTTACGTTTCAACTTTTACATGGGTAAACTTCAGAAGAAGTTATGAAACCAGCTTTTTGAACAAACCCATGATAGATCCAGGCTATGTTTCTCTTTTAATTGAATTTCTTCTGTTGATGTCTTCACCTCTCCCACCATTTTCATTTCTCTTTTCCTCAGCTACGAAATCAAGGCTTGTTTCAGTGGTGTGCCTTTTCTTCCCCTGAGGTTTTGCTAGCTTTCGGATTTCACTGATTCCAACGTGACAAAATAACAGGAGGATGGCAAACTCCTGATGATTAGTTCTTGTACAGCCATTCTTACTGGAGCATGTTTCTTTCTCATTACCTTCCACCTATCAATCAAGACTTCAATATAACCAGCATCTGGATGATTGACTTCATGATGGTGTCCATCAGGCTTGATCAATCATAATAGGTACCTGTGATCAATTGTCTGGAACTACATGTTCAACTTACTACAAGCTGCTTTCCTCTTACCCGTATACACTGACAGTCAAACTGAAATGGCATATACACTATGACAGTCGAACTGAAATGGCAAGACAAGGCCAAGACGCACATTGAGATGGGTGATGAGGAATTAGTGGCTCAAAAGTCGAGACATTGTACTCTAAAGCCTTATCCTAACACCATCTAGGCCGTGAGTTTCCAGTTTCCTTACTGCCTATCAAATTGATCTTGTATAGTTGCACGGCTGTGACAAAGTATAGGGCCTAGTTGCTCTCGGTTCACACGGCTTTGTGCTTGCATAAAGATGTTTGATGCAGTCACTGCAGCTTCTGTTGCAGTAAGTGCTTGTGTATTCCAATTAGTGCTCAGATGTCAGTTTTTTCTTAATTATATGAAACCATTTTACTAACATCTCATTCGAGAAATACTGTGGTGAAGAAAAACAGGGGCGTGATTCTGCTTTTGAAATAAAAATCAAGAAATTAAGAGAGATCTTGCAGCGAAAAGCTTTCAAGTAGGAAAGCTGGGTTAAGGACACTCAAGATATGAAAATTGGAAATGATATTGGTAGTGATGATAACCAAAATCAAAAAGACGAGGATGGGACTGAAATATAATCATGAACTTGATGATACCCATCGACTTACTTTATATTATCTCTCTTTTACTATAGACTTTATGTCGATAAGGTTCACTTGATGTTACCTCTCATTGTTTGTGTGGGACTGCATGCTCAACTCGGATGTGAGGAACAGGACATGAAGTACTATATTTAATCTAAATTAGAAGTAATTTAGCTAAGCAATTATCCAAACTTGGATTCAAAAAGATCTTGATACTTAAGGTTTCTTATCCTCAAGCAAAGCAATTATTTAGGAAGAAGAAAGGAAAAACTAATAGACATAGCTAACAGATTTACGCAATGTTTTAAAAAGCATGAAGCGGGAGGCGTGCGGACGGGACCTTGTAGCCGATTAAGCGGCAGGCGGGCGATTAAGTGGGCGATTTTTGAAAAAGCGGATGCTTAAAATCTTATATATTTATATACAAAATTACATGTATGTGTATATAAATTATATATTTCTAAGGAAATCAGTAATACTAACCAGTAGTATCAATTAGTAATGAACTAAATCTGCAAGAAAATCAGTAAAATTAGTAAAACCATTAGAAGTATAATAGAGTAATACGATATTTACTTGGATATATTACAGCAGTACCCTATTATATACAGCTTACATACAAAGTTTGCATTCTAAAGTAGGACTAGGTATATCATAGAACATTTTCTGTATACAAGCTTCATATATTATACTCAATACTACTTGGGTTATATATTTAATTAACATTACATGCTTACAGCAGCATTTTTTTCAAAAAGCAGGAAAAAACGGGTGAAGCGGGAAAAAAGCGGGCACTTTTCTTCAAACTAAGTAAGCGGGCGCTTAAGGGCAAAATTAAGCAGATGGGGGTGTTGGGCGATTAAGCGGCCGCCTGGGCCATTTTTTAATACAGTGAATTTACGTGAAGAAAATGTTAGAATCTGATGTAGACTCAAATTTCTTATCATTAATAGTCATTTATTCACCACATTTGCGTATTTTATCATGCATATTCAGTATCTTTTTTTGTGTTGCCTCCTTGATGTTGTAGAACCTTGGAGCTCAATCAACGATCATGGATTACATAAATCTGCAGAAGTGTGAACATATGATTTCTATGCTATTTAATCATGTCTCTTTTGTATTTTAATTTGCTTGAATATTTTAGGATTTTGTATTAGGTATATCATAAAGCTGACATCACCATTTGAATCGGTCCAACAATCTATTGAACATGTAAACCAATAGCTATCTGGTTGGCTAACATGTTCATTGTAGAACCCTTGCATCAATCAGAAGAACAATGTATTTTATGTATGTGTTTAGGAGAAAATGGTCAGAGCAGTATCTCTTTTCTTCTGAATAAAAGGTTTCGGGCTTTTATGTGTACTTCCCATAGTTAACTTAATACTACTATATTCTTCATCGAATATTACTAAAGTTAAAATTGGTTCATAGTAAGTCGCCCTGCAAGCCCTGGTAACATTTCTGCAACTTTTTATAAAATATAGTGTGAAGCAGGATACGAGTGGGTGAGAGAGACCTTGTAGCTACTTAAGCAACGGCGGTTAAGTTAGACGCTTTCTGAAAAAATCAAATGACTAAGTTTATATTTAGTTTTATGCATAAATACATTAAAAGACATGTATTTTAAATTGTATACATATATAAACCCATGGCGTAAAAGTGTAAAACAGTCTACAGACAATGAAAACAGTAACCATATAGTACTCCAATTTAGAACTACGTAGTACTATATGATAGAATAGTACTAAGTACTAAGCAGTAATTTTTTAAATTAAGCAATGGTTATTGACTATTTAGAATAGATGAGTACATGCTTAGCTATTTATAAATTTTTTATTTTTAATAATAATAATACAAACTTCATTTTTAATAGTGGTCGAAAAAAATTAAAAATTAGGAAAAAAACAATAGTAGGCAAATGTGAATGTGTGGAGGCCAACAAGAGCAGAAAGAGAGGAATACATAATAATACATCGATGACAATTGGATGAAAAAATATAACGTATTGGGTTTGAGAGGAAATTTTATGTGGCTTAGAAATTCTTGCAGACGAAGGCCCTAGTATGAATCCTCAAAGGTCTTTACACCTACAATCAAAGAAGAGAAACTACAAACTACATACTATACAATAATGCAGAACTAAATAATAGTATGCAGCAACAATGTAACATTGTACAATGTAATTCGATGTACATTTATATATTATAATAGTAAACTCATATTATATAGATAATATTTTCAGAACGGTTATGTTACTACATAATATTATTCAATATTGTAGTATTAGGCAGTAGTTATATAATCTCATATTTCTCATTATTATATAAGTGCATATTTTTAAGCAGTAATATTTTTTTCAAGTGTTAACTTGGGAAGAGCTTATAAAGAGAGACTTTAAATCTTTACATCTTGATCAGAGTGTGATCCATGACAGAGCTATTGGAAAAGAAGGATCCATGTAGGTGACTAACTCCAACATGGTAGGGATTGAGGCTTAGATGATGATGATGATGATGATATTTTTTTGAAGTGGTCACAAGAAGTATATACTTGGTTACATAATATAGTAGTATTTTATTGTACTATGATATTAGAAAGCATCATTATATCAAAAGAGTACAGATATTAGACGATAGTTATATGGTATGTAAGCACACTTTATATTAAAGACAGTAGTATTGCACCCACATCTGAATGGGGTTGTATAAGGATATACTTAGTTGTACAGTATAAAAAAATTGCTTTACATAGTATTATATTTACAGTATAATACTACATAGTGTCATTAAAGCAAGTTGAACCACAACTAACCAGGATTGGACTGAAATAGGGTCTGATCCGCGCTACATATTGAAGCGGAGGCAAGCACTTAAGCCTCTAGGCTGGCCTGCTAAGGCAGGCTCCTAAGGCCAGTTTCAATCTTTTAGGCGGCCAGTGATCTGAACCATAGGTGGATACTGAGCAGCCATCTAACCCGCTTTTTTAACCTTGTTATAACACCGGCAGGTACCATCAGGAAAAAGCAAACAATGCAGTGACATTCATGTAGACTTTACATTTCAGTAATACGGTAGTGCTAAATTATTGAAAAACACGCAATAACCAAAATAATATGATCATTATTCATTAGAATAGGGTAGGTAATTGATAATCTGTTAATTTATATTTATTTCAGTTTCACGGACCTGTAATGTAAGATTATTAAACAGTATTAGTTATTAAATTATGAAATAAATATTGGATTATATCAAAGCATTATATAGCGTATTAGAGGAGTCGACTGACAGTTTTAGGACATATCTACACAATTAAGGAAAGAGTGTGGCAGGTATGCTATACAACTTTTTCCAAAAAAAATTACAAAGTAGTCCTTGTATTCTAATCTATATTATATAGGAAAGAATGTGTGAAGTATTGTATATTTGTATGCAAACTTTTCCTTTTTGTTAAGTTACTCTTTGCATCCTAATAAAGTAGTCATGTGAAGCATGAATTTATGCCTAGATGTAATTTTTTATTTTAGTAATTCAAATGACAAATTGATCATCGTTTATTCCAATATATACAAAAGCAATGGAGGATTCTGATACAATTTTTGCCTTTAAGTTTTTAGATTATAAATAGATCTTATCTAAGAGTATATGAGAACTCATGGGAAGGGTTCCATGCAATTTGTTACTTTCATTTTTTGGATTACAAATTGGCCCTTGTTTATTCTAATACAATTTTATGTACGGCCTCAATGCGAGCCAACTTCCGAATCGCACTATCTTCTTTAGTTACTAGGGTTGGGAGTGTTAGGGAACCAAGGTCGAAGATGGAGAATGTGCCCGCACTGACGAGCTGACAATGACAGTGAGAAGGATCTGTGTTGTGACGTTGCCAACGCCAAGAAGCGTTTCATTATTCTTTTGGGCGTCTGGAAATAAAGATTGGTTCCTCTTTAAAACTCTCCTCTATTTTTACTAACCTTCTTCGCCTTTTTTGACATTGTGTCTGGTACAAAATTGGTCATAACAAGATCCACATATTTTCCTTCATGTCTATCTTACTCAACACAAATACCTTTTCATTCCAATCGTGTCTCCTTTTTTTTCTTCGGCTAAAACAAAGTGATGTAGCAAAGCAGTGAGGGTTGTTGAAGTAATCTAATGTTCTCCTTGTGCAATGCACGGGCTAATGCCAAGTGAATACTACATTTTAAATTACATAACTATCTGACTCAATATAAGTAGATATGTGTATTATAGCATTCAAAATGTAGATGGTACTATTCAACGTTGTCTAGACCGCTAGGCGTTTCCCTTTTTCCAAAACACCTAGGCGTTTCTAGGTATTTTTATTATTGTTTTTAGATATAAGAATAATAAAAAAGGACTTTAGCACCAATTTACTGGGCATAGGGACCACCAAATGATGAGTGGAACGTGGCTGTTCACTCAATGCCCATCCCGGTCATAGCTTCCTGAGCCGCATTGACAAATCAAAACATACCGTGCTACACTTTATCTCAGATGTTCGCTTTTTTCCAAGATATAAAATTAGGAAACTGAGATCTATCTCAATATATAATTTAGATTTTGCATTAGAAAATCTTCCTACGACAACGATGTAAGTATGAAAACACTTACAAGCTGTGATCACTTTAGTCTGTCCATGGTCGAGTATATAAAATGAGAGTCAAATCGCTGTGATATTGATTCAGTAATTTTACTGGAAGTCTTTTTTTAATTAGACCTGTACATCATATGGATGGAACATCTAGTTTAATCTGAATTTATGTTTGTTCACATGGGTATGCATTATAATAATTGATAAACGCGAAAACTGTGACTCGGGTGCGTGTGTTACTTCAGAAAATGGATTGAGCATTTGAAGTGTGTGAGTGTGTGAATGAAATGCAAAACTCATAATAAATCATGCACAATATCTTAAGAACTCATTTTCCTTCATAATCACCAGCTTGAGCATCCACTAAAGATCAAAGGTCACCAAAGCTCAAAAATAACTAATTGTCTGTTCTGCATATCAGATTCATTCTGAGGCCTTGCATGATTTATACAAGGAGAAATAGAGGCATAGCTGCTACTACAAAAAAAACTATCACTTTCAAATCTACAGCTTACAGTCCGACGGTAAACAAGTTCTGGTTTTTGTTGCCGAGCATCATTCCACAGAACCTCAGTATCTGCACCAGCGCGAATTACAAACTGATCTCTTGCTTTTTCATCAGTTAACCACTTCTGCAAATTTTCCTGTAATGCAGATCAAATTAAGTTAGCTGTTATAACCAATATTATTATAGGATTGCAATTGTTTCATGACAGAGTACCATGGGTAGTAGCTACAGTGACTTTTTGAAAACAGAACAGAGAAAAATCAAAGTAGTAAGTTACTAGGCAGTTTATGGTCATAACATAATAATCAGCAAAATGTTCCGTATCTATTTTACCTTTCATATCTGCCCTAAAGTATGGATTTCATGAAATGATCTTCCTGTAATGTCCAGATAGTTATGGCAAAATATCTACTAATGAGGCAGCTTGGACCTTTTGAGTTTTGAGACAATTTGTCTATCCTGGAAGGACGTTCTAATGGATGGATAATAATAAATTTCGAAGCTTATAATGATCTACGCCAGGAAGCTACAAAGCTAAAAAGACGAGCAAAGACTTGGAAAAAATCAAGTGTACCATTGGTACATTTTAGGAAATCTAACTTGTTAATTTTTTACTGTGAGAAATTAAGATGCACATTTAAGTCAGCAAGCATTAGTCATGTAAATGCTTCCCCAACACAGCTTCAATAAAGTAGTACTACATATCACTTCTACCATAAGATGGATTGACAAAACAATTCTACAGTGACATCCTAAACTAATCAGTACTCTGAGTCATAGCTGAGTCCTTTCAGAGTCGTTATTAACTGTTTTATACTGTCAGATTTTATCTTCTCCGTTCTTAACAGGTTACTTTTTCTCTGTCTGTGGAAACATAACAACTATCTTACTTCATTCAGCAGAAAAGAATCCACTTACATATCCTTATAGATAAAAACCCAACTCAGACGAGACACAAATTGATGTAAGGCAATAAAGGCTAACCCCGGGAACGTAAGGCTTGATCTCCGCGGGAGTCCACTCGTCCGGAACCTTCATGTACTTGTCGAAATCCTCAAGTTTGTTGACCTTAAATATATGCGACTTGTCTAGCTTGTAACCGTTAGTTTTCTCTTTCGCGAGCTCTGCTTCCTATATGTAGAACCGTTCTTGATTGTCACTTCCAGATTTTAGATGATAAAAACATAAGCTACCCAGTAGAGTAAATAGGCTGACTGACCTGCGGCGTGTTATATTCAATAAAACAAAATCCGCAGGTTTTGTTATCCTCCTCGTTGAAGGGCATCCAGAAACCTCCTTCCTTTATGACCCCAATTTGAGTGTAAATTTTCCTTACAACGTTTTCGAGCTTCTCGACCTTTTCAGGAGGTACGACTGGTAGATTGTCGACGACAATAACGTTGCCGAGCCCGGCCTCAAACTCCACCCCGTCGGCATATATGTCGAGGTCCGGATCGCCGTCACTAAGTTTAAGAGCAAATCAGTTCTCACGGCTTAGATAAGTTTGGAAAGATTTCTTTTTATTAAAATGAAAGTAATTCGGAGGTAAGGCGGAGAAAAAAATAAAAAAGATCCCACCTTAAGACGCCAAAGTCCTCGCCAGGAGGAAGGGTAATTGCATCAAGGTCAACGGCGGATATATCGATATCCAACCTCTGTGCCGCTGCGTGGATGTCATCCATTGACACCATCGTCAAGTTCTGATTCAAGAAATATAGAGAGCGTTGAGAAAGTGCTTTAAGAGAAGCATGTGAGGAGGTCCGACTGCGTGATGGGTGCGGCAGGGGACAGCGTTTTGGCCGAAACTTGTACGAAGGTCGATCCGATTATAGGTGCGGCGGAAGCACGGGGTTTAAGCTGAAGCCTGAGCAAATGCCCGGTAGGCTGAAGGTATGCGGCGGGGAGCGTGGATGGACAGGAGGCGGTGGGGAGATAGGGTTTCGGGCGGAACCTATAGTATGGGAGCGGTAACAAGGTTTATTTAACCGTTTTCTAATTTTCTAATGCTTATGGGCCCGAAGGACATCGCAAAAGAAAATCAGTATACTTTTTCATACGAAAATATGGATTAAGAGTGTGTGTGGAACTAGGTGAATCATGGGAGGAGAGTGGTGGAAAATTAGAAATGATGTTTGGCTTGTACATGTAACAGGAAAGAGGACACTTTTATGGGAAATTTATGAAAAATTTGGTTTTTTCTTTATATAAGTCAGAAGGTATTCTTATTCATCCTAATCTCTTCATATAGAAAGTAGCATTTACGCTTATAATATGTGATGTCATCCCAAATTGTCCATACAAAAGGTCAAAAAAGAAAAGAAAATCAATATCTCAAACCAAGTCAAAAGCATATACCATATATTTTATCTTTCCTAAAATCGGTATCTATACAACATGTTAAGTGTTTGTCCAACATGTGTCTATGTAAGGAAAGCCTCTCATCTCTATAATCATTAAACCTCTCATGCACATGGGGATGAGAGTTCACTCCATGAAAATTACTATGTCCTCCATGTGAGCACCCCATAATCCCAACTCCCTAGGTGTCGTATCGATCACCTAGGGTACATGAAATCCAATGATCACTTGCTCCCTTATCACGTCTCCAAGCTCGTTGATGTAGGTGTTCTAAGAGTCAGGGACCTCATCCCATATCATTTGGTAGATCTGTAAGTTATCTATTTCGATAACAGTTATAGTCAGATTCTTGTCTTTGTGAGTTTCATAGCTACAATGAGCCATGTAGCCATGCTTCAAGGCAATCATTTCCACTCAACCAGTAATGAAAAGCGAACATTGGGTATACTTGGCAATTCCATACTAAATCAGTTGTACGTCTCCTTGTAGATTTGTCACGAAGGGTGTTGTAACCAGCAATGATGTTTAGTTTCAAGTTTGCAACATACGGTGGTTGCCATCTGATAAGTCTGGTTTTCCTTGTCTTTAATTTTGGTTCCACTATCCCGAACTTTGCCATGGACCTATAGAAGGAAGGTTTCTGAAGCCTTCAAAGCAGAGATTGGAGAGGTAGACCTTAGTGACAATAATCATTTCATTCCATAGTTTTTGCAGGCTCATCAAGTTGCCTTCATATTTGACCATGCATCTGTACCTCCACATAGCTAGCAAATGATGGATACTAGGTTAGCAAACAACCAACATGTTAGGTTGTTCTTCGAGAATCTATCCCTATAGCTAAATAGATGGATATGGTCACCCTCCGTTAGATCTTCCTTGTTCATCATAACATCCCTGAATTTGGACCAGAAGAAAAGAGATATATCACTTTGAAGAAAAAAGGTGTGTCATTGTTTCACAACTGGGTGGGACGTAACAATTATAGTAGGAGGTCACATATATGTGGCATCTTTCAACGTCGCCATCTGTGATGAGGGAACTTCTTGAAATCTTCCACATCATAACAACAACTCATGGGATTGTGAATGACTCCCGGATATGTGATTTGTGCCCATGTATGTCTATATCGATCGTAGTTACTTTCTTAGCATATTTGAGTTAGTACTTTATCGATTATCTCCATGGAAAAATATGGCAAATGATAGGAAAATAATTTTCTTTCAAGGAAGTTAGTGCTCCAGTGATATTTGGACACATACATGAAAAAACTATTAATATTGTAGCACAATGTAAGGAGGCGGGATCACCCCCTTACTAAAATTTTGAAGAATTAACATTCATTCCAAACACACTCAAAGGTATGTTGGAATAGGTATAAATTTTCCAAATTTATTATAATGGTATGTAAAAGACCAAAGTGTAGCAGTGGAATAAAAATAACTGACTATATTCAACTTTCATAAAAGATTACACAAGTACATCAAAATCTCCCATTAGGGTTTACAACAAGATACAACAAAAAGGATCAAGATAGAGAGAAGTCTGAACTACTTCAAATATTGTCTCCAGAGCAACATCTCTGAGTGCTAGGTCCATGCTCAAAGCTATGTTCTCATGATTCAACTCAACAGCTTGTCCTAACCAGGTTGGTTGGGAGAGCACCCAACAAAAGGGAAAGGAAACAAGGTATGTGTCAAAATATTGAACAAATACATAAGATTACAATAACATTAAAGCATAAATATATGGATTCATCACATAATGAGAGGGCCAAGAGGATGAGGCATATAAAAAAAAATAGATTCTTGCCAAAAATCAACATATAATAATGAATTGCATGAATGATCAATACTAGACTACATTATTTAAGTAGGGTTGAGGCACCTACCAGACCTCAACCTATAGGTGAGGAGAGAATTAATACATTCCCAATCACCTACACATATTTTTATATGGGGGAAAATAAGACGTTCCCTAGGGCGAATTAACACATGCTCTACTATGGGTGGTTGTACATAAGTACCACTACTATAACTAAATAGTCAAATAAACCATCATGCATAAGAAGTAGTAAATTGGCAAGATAAATAGTTATATAATTGCAATATAGTAGTGGGGTTCCAAGACCCATGAAATAAAACATCAATACTAATTTTGAGGCAAGTACATCAAAAGATTCATAAGTAGAGGAAATCAGGTTCAATACAACCTCATTAGGGAAAGTAAGGTCGGTTCACAAGTATCCCAACTAAAGGGTTAGATATGCACATAACTCTCATACGATTTCAACTACCAAATCTCATCACTTTATTGAGTCAAATACCAACTTCTCCTATTTCGAATGTATAACCATGTATTAGGTTATGTTATATGCATTAATGTAAAGAAAACCCCTATTTTAGACTTTTTGCATAAAACTTTGATTTAGACTCTAAAAACATTGCCATTGATCTATTTATGTTCTTATGATTAAGAAAACATATAATTTTGCATATTTTGGAGTTATGAAGGTTAAAGTGTATTTTTGGTGATTTTTAGGTATTTAATTCATTTTCTAAAAACTCTTTTCGACAAAACTAAAAAAAAAACCTTATAACTATTTTTGTTAGAAAGAGAACATTTTTTGGAGTTCAAAACATATATATTTTTTATTTTTAGACAAGGGAATAAATAGTTATAAATTTCTCAAAACTGACCAATAGAAAATTGCCACATCATCAAACTGATCAAGATAAGTGGAGAGAGAGAAAGAGAGAGAGAGAACACCATTTGACCCAAGATCAGGGTTTGTAGTCTCAAAGGTAACCAAACCAGATCTTCTAGAGAAGGTAAAATAGCAAGAAACTAAAACCCTAGAAGAACATGGTAGATAGAGATGGAGATGATCTATTTTGAACATAGAAGCATGAGTTTTAAGCATATAGCAAGAAATATATGAGAAGAGGATTACAAAACTCACCTATAGGGAAGGTGGATAGGTCCAATAAGTAAGGTTCCCAAGCTTAGAGAGGCTGGTTTCTCCCATAAAGCTCCTATCTCAAGCAAGAAGCACCTTCTCCACTTTAGAGGTGAAAACCCCTAACAAAAGAACATGGAGATGGGGTGTTTCACCATGGAAGACTAGGGTTCTGACCTATAGGAAGGTGGAAGGAATACTAACATCATGAAAATAGGGAAGGAAAGGAGGATACTTACCAGTTTTGGTTGAAATCACCAAGGAGGAGATTCAGAAATCCTAAATAGAGAAATTCGAAACCCTAGGAGCCTTCTTCACCAAGGTAGGCACCCTCTTTTACCTTGGGACAACAACTTCATGGACAAACATAGAAGGAATGATGCTTTAATCTATAGGAAAGAAAGGAGAGCAAGAGTTTTTGAATTGGGTGTTGGGAAGGGGTAGATATGGCTATATAAAGAAAGAGGTCAAGTATGAGGTGTCTCTGAGACGTTCCATGTGTCATGTATAAGGGTGTCCATGGACATGCAAGCCTTTATGGATAAGGGAGAAGTCAAGAACGATGTGTTAAGTTACTTTCCATGTGTTCAATTCTAAGGGTGCCCATGGACATGCAAGCCTTTATGGATAAGGAAGAAGTCAAGCATGAGGTGTCCATAGAGCTTTCCATGTGTCCTTAGCCTAGGGATTCCATGGCCATGCAAGAGGACAGCTCATAGAGGCTTCTTAAATATCAAATGACATTTTATGGACACTTATAGGCCATCCCAACCGACCTTTAGTCAAATAAATAACCCCATTGGCTGATAGCTTCTAAAGATAAGCTCATTTATAAAGAGGAAATCCCTAAAATGCCCTTGGAAAGAAACACCTTCAAACTAAGGTGCAATTAGGTGCCCCATGGTTCAAAAAATTGAAAATGGTAAGGGAATATATAAATATTATAACTCATGTGACCATTTACAAATAAAACCTCCGAATTGGGTAAATTGCATAAAAGTCCAAAATGTGCATATAATTGCATAACTTGCACAAACAACATCCAAATTGGACCAAACTTGAAACTTAATCTTGTCTCATGATTTCAAAACACCTCACAAGGTTAGATTAATCTTTAGAGTACTTAATAATGGTATTTAAGATTGTTCAATACATTAAGTAAGGTTTGGGGCCTTACACTTCTAACATGGATTTATTTACCATTGTTCCACTTAAGCGGTGATTTTACATTTTTAGATCCTTAAATTAGATTTCACTGAGGTATTTGTGCATAAAACCTTCCACTAGTATAATTATTGAATAAATATTCACCAAACCACTATAAATTCCACAATTTAAGCATCAAGGCCAAAAAGGATAGGAATGATAGGAAAATATTGGGAAAGGGCCAAAAAGAGAATATGTCAAAGTTTGGTATGTTACAACACTCCAACCCTTAAAGAGGATTTCTTCCTCAAAATCTAAAGCAAAGTGAGAAGGGTGAGTATGCAACATGTCACCACTAAACTCCCAGGTTGAATCCATTAAACTTCCACCAAAACTTTTACTAACTTAAACTCCTTGTTTTTCAACTACTTAACTTGGGAGTTCATAATCTTTTCAAGCAACTCCACATGGGTCATGCTCTCATGAATCACCTAAAGGTTCCACTTTTATGATTTCTTTTTTAAAAAATTGGCTTATTAGAATTATATTCATTAGGATATCACATTATCATTATTATTCTTTTAATTGTGTCATGTCATATTTACCTTGCTTCCAAAAGAGTTATATTTCATTATTATGCACAAACCCAATATATTTCTTATTTATCTCATTAGGAATATTAGCACAACTAGAGTTATATTGAATAATCTTAATATGCATTATTATATCTTACCATTATCTTTAATAATTTGGATTTAGACTCCATTATCAATTATATCAATTATTTTTATGAAATATGACACTGTATCCCATTTGTTACAATTAATCCAAATAGTGTCACATTAATTACTTATATGTATATTAGACATTGTTACTTTACCGTTCTTGCTCACATTAATGTCATCATTAATCATTCTCTCATATTTATTCACTTCTTATTATTGATTATGAACATTTGTGTGAATCAATTACTTCTTATCCATATTGAAGTCATTACATATATTTTAATGATCAGGGTGGGACATATTACATATTAATGATTTGATTCACATACTAAGTCATTAGGTGATTAATTAGGTGTGTATTAGAAAATAAGGTGATATGCATTTCATATTGATGACCTGATTAATCTATGATTTTTGCGTATTCAAGTATGTTATCTTTTTTTGTTTTGGAGTCTTAGGGATACCCCGCTCCCCCTCCTCCTCAAACAGGTGCCAAAGCCCGGATGACCCAAGGAGTTGGTAAATACAGTGCGCCCATAGGGATTCGAACCCGGCTCCCCCAGGGAGGACAAGCCGGACCGAACCACCTGAGCCACACTGGCCGAGTCAAGTATGTTATCTAATTATGACACCTAATGATACTAATGTATCATGAATGTCAGTAAGGATGTATAGGTTAAGGTTAGATGATTACAACTTAGGATTTAGGTTAACATGATCGTTATTCTTCACCTATACCTTCTTAGGATGCATTAAGTCCAAGGTTAGATTACAATTAACTTGCCCATCATATCATTAGGGTTTATTGGTTTATGGCACGGTCAACATCATGCTTATCCATTGTTAGTATTAAATTGTGAGTTACTCTTATGATGTGCATTAGATATTCATTAGGGCTCAATCATATGAACTATTCATTAGATGATCGTTATATGTTCTTTTGGATACCAAGAAACATGTGGTTACAACTATAACTTGTTTGGTCAAAACTAAGTATTCAAGCACACTAACTTCCTAATTAGGGAGTTAGTGTTTCTAAAGTCAGAGTAACTAAATTTCAATATGTTACTTGAATACATCCCCTTGGAAAGGATTTCATCCTCAAAATCTAACTAGCCAAACATCAACAAACCAACTACTCTCCACCCCTTAAAAGGTTTGACCTACCAAGCCAAACTAATCTAGAGGTAAAAGGATGAATCTAACTAGACCATATACAAGATCCATCATGCTTCACTACGCACTCTGATTGCTTACTAAACATCAAACTTCAAAGTCTAGGTTCTAGGGATAACGATCCAAACATGTGGTTCTATGGGTCATAACGGAACTATATTGGGTATCCATCCTCAAACAAGTCATTACACCTGGGAGACTAGTTCAACACATTAGGCCCCCTAAAGATAAATCATATAGATCTTTAAGGCTACTATTTCCTAAAAAGCAAGCTATTTCAGACAATTCATATCAGCTCAGGCCAGGCCGGTATCATATGGATTTGGGAGTCTTCGTAAACCAAGCTAGTGGTGCGGAGGAAAATCTTGCCAGCCCCCAAACCCCGATCCTTTCTAGAAACCTTTGCTTTCAACTTCATGTCCTAGTAGCTGCCTAAAGGCCAAGATAAACAACCTCAAGTTACTATGGTTACTTATGCATCTTTTAGTTGTAAATATTATAGGAATCTATTCATCATTATTCTAATGTGAAACTATAGGATCCTAAATGAACCCTTCATCGTCTATTGATCAACTCTAGGGCAAGCATGTCACTTAAAGAGGAACTATATGAGGCAAGGGATCTAATTAGGGAGAGCAAGTTGAAATAGTCAGATTTCGACTACCTTGGGCTCTGATACCATATTGTAAGGAGGCGGGATCACCCCCTTACTAAAATTTGAAGAATTAACATCCATTCCAAACACACTCAAAGGTATGTTGGAATAGGTATAAATTTTCCAAATTTATTATAATGGTATGCAAAAGACCAAAGTGTAGCAACGGAATAATAATAACTGACTATATTCAACTTTCATAAAAGATTACACAAGTAAATCAAAATCTCCCATTACAGTTTACAACAAGATACAACAAAAAGGATCTAGATAGAGGGAAGTCTAAACTACTTCAAATCTTATCTCCAGAGCAACATCTCCAAGTGCTAGGTCCATGCTCAAAGCTATATTCTCCTGATTCAACTCAACAACTTGTCCTAACCTGGGTGGTTGGGAGAGCACCCAGTAAAAGGGAAAGGAAACAAGGTATGTGTCAAAATATTAAACAAGTACAGAAGATAACGATAACATTGAAGCATAAATGTATGGATTCATCACATGATGAGAGGGACAAGAGTACGAGACATATAAAAAAAATAGATTCTTGCCAAAAACCAACAAATAATAATGAATTGCATGAATGATCAATATTGGACTACATTAATTAAGTAGGGTTGAGGCAGCTATCAGACCTCCACCTATAGGTGAGGGGAGAATTAATACATTCCCAATCACCTACACATATATTTATATGGGGGAGAATAAGATGTTCCCCAAGGCAAATTAACACATGCTCTACTATGGGTGGTTACACATGCTCTACTATGGGTGGTTGTACATAAGTACTACTACTATAGCTAAATAGTCAAATAAACCATCATGCATAAGAAGTAGTAAATTGACAAGATAAATAGTCATATAATTGCAATATCGTAGTGGGGTTCCAAGACCCATGAAATAAAACATCAATACTAATTTTGAGGCAAGTACATCAAAAGATTCATGAGTAGAGGAAATCGGGTTCAATAAAGCCTCATTAGGAAAGTAAGGTTGGTTCACAAGTATCCCAAATAAAGGGTTAGATATGAACATACCTCTCATACAATTTCAAATACCAACTCTCATCACTTTATTGAGTCCAAGACCAACTTATCCTATTTCCAATGTATAACCATGTATTAGGGTATGTTATATGCATTCATGTAAAGAAAACCCCTATTTTTATTTTTTGCACAAAACTTTTATTCAGACTCTAAAAACATCACCATTGATCTGTTTAGGTTCTTTTGATTAAGAAAGCATATAATTTTATATATTTTGGAGTTATGAAGGTTAAAGTGTATTTTTGAGGTATTTAATTAATTTTCTAAAAACTCTTTTCAACAAAACTCCAAACAAAATTTTAGAACTATTTTTGTTATAAAGAGCATATTTTTTGAAGTTTAAAACTTATTTTCTTTCTATTTTTGGACAAGGGAATAAATAGTTATGAATTTCTCAAAACTGACCAATAGGAAATTGCCACATCATCAAACCGATCGAGATAAGCGGAGAGAGAGAGAGAGAACACCATTTGACCCAAGATCAGGGTTTGGAGTTTTGAAGGTAACAAAACCAGATCTTCTAGAGAAGGTAAAACAACAAGAAACCAAAACCTTAGAAGAACATGGTAAATAGAGATGGAGACGATCAATTTTAAACATAGAAGCATGAGTTTTAAGCGTGTAGCAAGTAATATATGAGAAAGGGATTATATAACTCACCTCTAGGAAAGGTGGACAAGTCCAATAAGTAAGGTTCCCAAGCTTACAGAGGTTGGTTTCTCTAACAAAGCTCCTATCTCGAGCAAGAAGCACCTTCTCCACTTTAGAGGTGAAAAACCTTAACAAAAGAACATGGAGATGGGGTGTTTAAGGGCTCTAGGTGGGGTTTCACCATGGAAGACCAGGGTTCCAACCTGGAGGAAGGTGGAACAAAGACTAACAACATGAAAATAGGGAAGGAAAGGAGGATAATTACTAGTTTTGGTCAAAATCACCAAGGAGGAGCTTAAGAAATCCTAAATAGAGAAATTTGGAACCCTAGGAACCTTCTTCACCAAGGTAGGCACCCTCTTTTACCTTGGGATAGAAACATCATGGCCAAACATAGAAGGAACGATGCACTAATCTGGAGGAAAGAAAGGAGAGCAATATTTTTTGAATTGGGAGTTGGGAAGGGGTAGATATGGCTATATAAAGAAAGAGGTCAAGTATGAGGTGTCTATGAGACTTTCCATGTGTCATGTATAAGGGTGTCCATGGACATGCAAGCCTTTATAGATAAGGATAAGTCAAGAATGATGTCTCAAGTTACTTTCTATGTATCCAATGCTAAGGGTGCCCATGGACATGCAAGCCTTTATGGATAAGGAAGAAGTCAAGCATGAGGTGTCCATGGAGCTTTCCATGTGTCATTAACCTAGGGATTTCATGGCCATGCAAGAGGACAGCTCATAGAGGCTTCTTGAATATCAAATGTTAGTTTATGGACACTTATAGGCCATCCCAACCGACCTCCAATCAAAGAAATAACCCATTGGTTGATAGCTTCTAAAGATAAGCTCATTTATAAAGAGGAGATCCCTAAAATGCCCTTGGAAAGAAACACCTTCAAACTAAGGTGCAACTAGGTGCCCCATGGTTCAAAAACTAGAAAATGGTAAGGTAATATCTATATATTATAATTCATGTGACAATTTACAAAGAAAACCTCCGAATTGGGTAAATTGCATAAAAGTACAAAATGTACATATAATTGCATAACTTGCACAAACAACATCCAAATTGGACCAAACTTGAAACTTAATATTTTCTCATGATTTCAAAACACCTCACAAGGTTATATCAATGTTTCGAGTACTTAATTATGGTAGTTAAGCTTGTTCAATACATTAAGTAAGGTTTGGGTCTTTACACTTCTGACATGGATTTATTTACCATTGTTCCACTTAAGCGATGATTTTACATTTTAGATCCTTAAATAAAATTTCACTGAGGTATTTGTGCATAAACCCTTCCAATGGTATAATTATTGAACAAATGTTCACCAAACCACTATAAATTCCACAATTTAAGCATCAAGGCCAAAAAAAGGATAGAAATGATAGGAAAATATTGGGAAAGGGCCAAAAAAAGAATATGTCAAAGTTTCAGTATGTTACACACACCCAAGTGTGATCCATATAAATATACAAAATGGAAGCATGGATCATCAAAATTTCACTTAGAGAATGTCACAAACAACATATATAATTCATTGCAATAATAAAAATAACTTTACATGGGACATAATTACATTGATTCTCATATATACATTCTTCTCCTAAAACTAACATCAAGGGACTTGATACATGAAGAAGTAGAAAACTAGTTAAATCTAATTGGATCATATAGATGGTACCATATTAAGTCTTTAACTCATATGTACTTCATCCTCTTAGAGATATCTCAAGTTGTAGACCATTTGCGTGCATTCACACATAGCCATGCTTCTACAAACCACTTGTAAGTGGTTGGGATTCAATAATAATATGAATAAAACTTAACATAAATCTTAAAATTGATATGAGCATACATAAACATTAAAGACGGATTTAGGATGCATTGTTAACTTGATTAAACATTCTTATTAGGGAACCTACTCAATGAATCTTATCTAAATAGTGTTGGTATGCATGCCCAGAGAGTGAGTCATACAATGATTGTAATGATGCATCATGTAATAGATTTGATATGATAATAAACAATCTCTCATCTATATGTTTGTTCAATTATGAGATGATGGTATAGCATGATATATTTCTAAAAGAATGATATTACTCGATGACATATCTCTTCAGTTTGAGAACCTAAACAATGAGATGTATGGTAAGAGTATATACATTCTTTTTATGTCCATTGTTGGATATTATTACGTTATAGACAACAATAATACATAAGACTGGAATGTGTGTTTGACTAATGAAAAAATCTCATTTGTCATGATATGTGATATCAAGCCAAACACACAAGTACTTGTTAGAGAACAATGTATCAGACCGACCCACTTGAAAGTAATACATTGAAATCATTGAATGGTAGTCAGAATCATCTCTCATAGTGATGCTAGTGATTATGGTTCTTAGACCTAAAGTCATTACACTCATCACATGTCATTTGGTGTAATTTGACACCATCTAATGTAACCTTGAATCAATCATACCGTATAGGTGATGTTTGAGTATGTTGTAATACATTGGAATTGACAGTGAGTGATGTAGATGTGATTTTCCCCTCATGTCAGAGTTGATATCCTGGATTGGATATTCTTGTCGACCGGGTGGGAGTCCCATCGATCGAATCATGATTTGTGGCAGCCAAAATTCATGAAATTTGTCTCCTCGTATCCTCGGGTTTGTAGAAACCCTAACTCATCCACTCCTATATGTGTGGTGTCTAAGGCTCTCAGAACAAGTCTCCCAATCTTAACGTTGTGGTAATGTAAGAGCCAGAGGCATCTTACCTGTAAAGGGGAGAGATAGTCAAAGGGGACAAAGACGATGCTAGCACATTGATGACACCATGGACAACTATTTCCCGTCAATTTTAATAGAATTACATGAGTTCTTGGTGGTCCATGTAGACTACATAGAGGCATGGAGGTTGTTATCACCACACTAGGAGGACGTCTTCACCACCATGTGTGTTTCTATACCATGAGGCCACCATCGACAACCATCCAGGTGTTGCCTCAGAAACGAGCACAACTCTTTGAGGATTGTCGTTAGGTTTGCTCCAGGACCAGGTATATGCCTTGCAACCTTTACTCATGTTCATAGTTATTGATGCAATACGTTGGTTATGAGGAACATGGACAATTTTTTTTGTTTCTGATGCCATCTATGTCGCCATATTTCCCTACAGTGGTATTAGAGCCACATCAATTTACTATGTTTTGTGATTTTATCAATATGATCGTTTTTTTGTTTTCTCATTTATTTTATTACACGTGATGTGCATATTTGATTAAATACCACATACACTAGAGAATGTCCCATGTATACTATATATATGATATGATATATATGTAATGTATATGCATCACCCTAAAATTATTTTGATGGTAGATGTAAGAGTGGTTGTGACCAATACCCCTAAATATGTGTGTATGATTGAATGGTTTATTTCTTGCCATTTTAAATTTTATTTGCATACTGAGCCTCTCTCTATTTCTCCATATGTAAGTTAATGATACCCTCCCTATACTCCCCTCCAATATAACTTGAGCCTTCACTTGTACTATGTAATACATAATAGTATATTTTAATTTCTATTTCAATGAAAGAGATCGAAGACATTCTGCACCAGGCAAGTCGGTCGACTGGAGGACCGAAGAGGCCGCTTTCAGATAAGCAAATCGACCGAGTGGAGTCCCAATCGACCTACTAGGGGAGTTTGGACATTAGCTTGAGTAAGGAGCTAATCAACTGACTGACGGAGGCCAATTGACTGACAAGTAGACAAACTGATCATCTGGAAGAGTCCAATCGATTGATGAGCTTGTTTCCAGCAACAATTTTTTCTTTACGTGTTGTAACATGTGATGTTTGAGCTTAGGTGGATAGAAATTCTTTGTTGCTCCAAACAATTGCACTAGTGTGGTCATAACCATCGCTCGTTTTTTTATTATTGCATGTTTCATTTATGGATATAGTATGTCTATGATACATATTATTAGTATGTGGTAATTGGATATGTATATGTATTTATATATAAATAAAACCCCTCATTCAAATATTAAGTCTTCGATGATTTTATAAGCAACACACATGAAAATTTTGATCGACTAAGCGTGGGCACGCTAAGCGTGGTATCGTTGTCTATCTCGTGGAAGTGTGATGGTAGTTAAGTGGGCCTATCAAGCATGGTGCATTACTATCATGTTGGGTTTTGGGTCAGGCTTAATTAGGTGATCTTATGAGATTAAGTGCATAGAAGTATACATATAAAATATGACAAAGAGTTGTGCAATCATCTATCTAAGAATTTCATAAGATGCAATTGGCAAAGGTTGCCCACCTTAATAATTAGTTATGGATGCCATCATTGGCTGGGTAATAACTTAATTATTATTTTAGATCTTGGCTCACTAGAAGGTTGTACACTGCAATCTTCTGAATTGATTGTAAGTGCTATTGATTTGGACAAAATAGTGGGAGAGGTAATTAATTAAAGACCTAATTAATATCACTAAATTTTAAAAAGTGGGAGTGGTGATTAACTAAAAGCCTAATTAATATCGTCAAAAATTTCTTTTAATCAAGTCAAATCAAAAGGGTTTTGAAAAAATACAAATATCTTATGCAGAAAAAAATGACAAACAACAACACATTCTCTTTGCAACCGGTCCTTGAGAAGGACAAGTTGAACGTGAACAACTTCCATGATTGGTTCAGGACATTGAGAATTGTTCTCACAGAAGAGTGCAAGCTCTATGTCTTAGAGACACCAAAGCCAGATGAACCTATACCAAACCACGCCTAAGATGAAAGGGATGTTTACAAGAAGCACTTTAAAGATGTCCTAGATGTCAAGTGCTTGATGCTATGCTCAATGAACTATGAGTTGTAGAGACAACATGAGAATATGGATGTTCTTGAGATGGCTACACATCTTAAGAATATGTATCAAGACCAGACAAGACAAGAGAGTATTATGTCTCAAAGGCGTTGTTCAAGTGCAATATGGCTAAAGGAGATGCAGTGGGGGCCCATGTGCTCAAGTTTATTGGGTATGTAGAGAACCTAGCAAAACTTGGATTTCCCTTAGGCCAAGAGCTAGACACACATGTGATTCTACTATCACTACCGAAATCATACAACCATTTTGTCATGAACTACAACATGAACATTTTGATAAGCCACTGTCAGAATTACTTGACATGTTGAGAATTGCTGAAACGCAAAGGAAGAAGGACAAACCCAAATCTATGATGATGATCCACAGAGGCAAAGCAAAGTCCAAAGGCAAAGGCAAGACTAAGAAGAGTTCTAAAGTTGAGGTTGTTGCCACCATGCTAGGAGGACGTCATCAACTGCCATAAGTGGTGCTACACCATGAGGCTACCTCTGACAACCATCTAGGTTTTGCTTAAAAAAGAAGCATGACTATAGGAGGATTATCACAGGACTTGCTCCAAGACCAAATATATGCCTTGCAACCTTTATTCTTGTTCATAGTTATTGACGCGATCCACTGGTTATGAGGAATATCACCAGAAAGTTTTTTTCCCTACCATATCTACCGATGTATTTCCCTATTGTGGTATCAAATCCACATCAATTTATTATGTTTTGTGATTTTATCAATATGATCAATTTTTTGATTTATCATTTTTTATTAAACATGATATGAATATTCGAATGATTGATGTACATATCCGATTAAATACCACATATGCTAGGGAATGTCCAGTGTATAATATATATGATATGATATATATGTAATTTATACACGTCACCCTAAAATTGTTTTGAATGTAAGCATGGTTATAACCAATAACCTTGAATATGTGTGCATGATTGAATGTTTTATTTCTTGCAATTTTTAAATTTGATTTGCATATGGAGCCTCTCTCTCTCCATATGTAACTCGATGCTATCATCCCTATACTCCTTTGAATGTAACTTGAGGCTCCTTAATAGGATAGTTTTCATTTCTATTTTAATGAAAGAGAAGATGTTCTACACAAGGCGAGTCAATCGATTGGAGTACCGAAGAGGATACCTTTGAATGAGCAAATTGACCAACTGGAGGCCCAATCAACTAATTGGAGGAGTTTGGACAACCGCTTGAGTTAGGAGCCAGTCGACCAGCTGACAGAGGTTAATCAACTAACAAGCGAACAAACCGATCAACTAGAAGAGTCCAATCGACTGACCAGTCTATTTCCAACATAACTTTTTCTTTAAAGATGATAACATGTGATGTTTGACCTTAGGTGGATAGCAATTCTTTGTTTCTCCAAAGAATTGCACTAGTGTGGTCATAACCATCACCTCATATTTTATTATCGCATGTTTCATTTATGGATATCGTATGTATTTGCTACATATTATTAGTATGTGGTGATTGGATATGTATATGTATTTATATATAAATAAAACCCCCCAATCAAATTTTAAGTCTTAGATGATTTTCATAAGCAACACACATGAATGGCTTCATGGGCTAAGCATGGGCACGCCAAGTGTGGTGCAATATCTATCTCGTGGAAGTGTGATGGTAGTTATGTGGGTCTATCAAGCAGGGTGCATTACTACAATGTTGGGTTACATGTCATGCTTAACTAGGTGATCTTAATGAGATTAAGTGCTTAGAAGCATATAAATGCAATATGACAAGGAGTTGTCCTATCAAATGACTGAGAAGTCCAATCGACTGATCAGACTGTTAATAAAACTGGATCAAGGATTGATGTTGACATCATATTGTGAATTGATCGTCGCATTGAAATCCAATTGGTTTGCAAATAGGAAAACATTCCAATCGATTGATCGTATCTTCCACTCGACGGACTAGGAGTCCATTCGACCGACTCATGATTTGCAACAACTAAAAATTTATGAAACTCATCTCATCATGTCCCCATATTTTTGGAAACCCTGATGCATCCACTCCTATATAAAGGGAGGGTATCCAGGGCTCTCAGAACAAGTCTCCCAATCTCAACGTGGTGGGCCAGAGGCATCTTACCTACAAAAGGGAGAGATAGCCAAACAAGAGAAAGTTGACACTACCACATTTACAACACGAGGAACAACTCCTTCCCGTCAGTTCTAGAAGAATGACAGGAGTTCCCAATGGTCTACATGGACTATGTAGAGATGTGGAGGCTGTTGCCACTACGCTAGGAGGTCGTCATCAACTGCCATTTGTGGTTCTACACCAGGAGGTCGCTAATGACAACCATCTGGATGCTTCTTGAGTAAGAAGCACAACTCTGTGAGGATTGTCATTGGACTTGTTTCATGACTAGGTATATGCCTTGCAAGCTTTATTCCCGTTCATAGTTATTGATGTGATTCGTTGGTTTTGGGGTTTATGGCCAGGAACTTTTGTTTCCACTACCGTTTCCATTGTTGTATTTCCTAACAATTTGATCTTACTAAACACACACAAGATGTGTAAGATTAGGCTTGAATCCATAAACATAAACATAAACATCATTGAACACACTCGAGGTGTGCAAGCTTGGGCTTGAACCCATAAACTGATGGGGGATCATGAGGCACCAACCTTCTGTTGACTCAACATCAATTTAGTCAATGTTGACTCAAGGTCTAAATTGACTAAACCCTTGTTTGATGATAACTAAATCATTCCAACTATTTATGTCTAATGCTTCTACTTGAGTGATTTCAAATTAGGTATAGACACATTCCAAATGCCCTAACTTGTGCATCTCAAATTGGAGAAAAGACAAGTCAAAGTCAATACAAGTGCACATTTTTGTAATATGATGTAAAACCATTAGAATCATGTTGTAAATCACTTGTAATGATTGTATGACTTGTAATTAAGCTTAAAAAATTAGGACACTTAAATCAAATATTTAAGCACTTTAATGACAATTTTCAAAATTCATTATAGGTTGTCAATAGGTCTAGTTACAAACTCGACTGATCCCTTGATGGATTTTGAAAATGTCTAGCTTCTGTCCAGTTACAAACTTGACCAATCCATTTGGTCCAGTTACAAACTCGATCAATCCCTACATTGGACAAACTGAATCATGCAATCGGTTGAGTTTCCGACACACAAAACTCAACTGATCGCATTGTATGAAAAAGTGTAGAAAAGTGTTTCTAGCCATTAGAATGTTGCAAAACTCGAAAAAATATCTGTTGCAACATCCCAAATGGATAATATTCATCCTTAAGTGTTCCCAAAGACTTCTAGGCATCATCAACTATTAATAGGACACATGCTTGATTGATAGAAAGTGCACAAGTGGCACTTGCTTTCTCCTAAGACAATGCTAGGTGTCTTGGTTCTCCAAGAAACAGAGCACAATGGCATTATCAACTACTAAGGCTGAATACATTACAACTGGGAGTTTTTGTGCCCAGGTCCTATGGATGAAGCAAATGCTCCAAGACTTTAACATTCATTTTGATGTTTCTCCTATCTATTGTGATAATACTAGTGCATTTAATTTATCTTACAATCCTATATTGCATAGTAGAGCCAAGCATATAGGTTCATCATCATTTTCTTCATGATCACATTGCCAAAAAGGATATCTATATCACACGTGTGGACACAAAAAATTAGTTGGCAGACATTTTCATTAAACCTCTAGCTAGATAGCAATTTAATTTTATTAGACTTAAATTGCTCATAATTGCTTTGAATGAATCTGATATGCCTTCTAGCTAGTTGTCATCTATCCTATATGCTTTGCTTATGTCTTAATCACCCTTGCCTACTTAGTGCTAAAATTTTCATGTTCATCTGCCTTTTTTTTTGCTTGTTTTGGGTATTTTTTTGCAAAAGCTTATTTTATCGCAAAATAGTACCCAATGATGAGTGATATGTGCCTAAGTATGTTCAAAATGCAAAATAGACTAAAAAATAAATTTAATTAGAACTCTAATGGCTAGAAACTAAAATTAATAAAGCTGGTTCAGGTTGACCATCGGTCGAGTTGCCAACTCGATCGATCTGTGGCCGAGGGCTTTTGTAAAGAGCCATTTGGTCGAGTTTCCCAATCACAGAATTCAACCGATATCCGAGCTCTAGAGTAATCTCAAGTATGGTTCATCCGACTTTTCTCCCTCTCAACTAGAGAAAAATCGATCGATCCACTCTCTAGCTCCCTTAAGCTCTCAGCCCTAGCCCTGACCATCCTCTCCCTAGCTCTAGTTCAACCTATCTTGACCTCCCTTGACATATTGCTCATCAACCTTAGGTGTTTGGTCGATTTGTAGTTGTAAGGAGTGGGATCCACTCCCTATGGAAAAAAAATTGAAGAATAAAACATCCATTCCGACACACCAAAAGGTATGCTGGAATAGGTGCAAAACTTTCAAATTTCAATAAATGTTATTCAAAACAACCAACATGTAGCAGCGGAATTAAACAAATGACTATATTCAATTTTCACAAAAGATTACAAAAGCACATCATAAGCTCCCATAAGGGTTTACATGTATGATAAAACATTAAGATCTAAGTAGAAGGAAGTCCAAACTATTTCAAATCTATCTCCAAGCAACATCTCTAAGAGCTAGGTCCATGTTGGAAGCTATGTTCTCCTTGATCATGTTTAACACCTTGATCTAAACCTGGGTGGTTGGGAAATCACCCAGCAAGAGAGAGAAAAACAAGGTATGTGTCAAATAATGAACAAGGTCAAAAGATAAGGAAATAACATGAAAGAAAAGGGTATGATTTCATCATAAGATGAAGAGAACAAGAGTATGAGGTATAATCATATAGATGTTTTCCATATCAAGAAAAACAATGAAAGATTTGCATGCATGATTAATATTGACTACATTAACTAAGTAGGGTTGAGGCACCTACCGGACCTCAACCTATAGGTGAGGGGATAATTAATACATTCCCAGTCACCTACACATATTCTTATGGGGGAGAATAAGACATTCCCCAGGGCGAATAAATACATGCCCTATCGATGGGTGGTTGTACATAAGTACCACTACTATAGATAAATAGTCCATAAAATCAACATGATATAAATAAATCATGGCAAGTAAAAGCATCATATCAATTAGAATATGGCTGCGGGGTACAAGACCCAAGAAAAAGAATATCATTACCAATTTTGAGGCAATTCAACAAAAATCATGAATAAATGGAATATGATTCATTAATGCCTCATTAATGAAATATAGGGTTTTGTTTGCAAATATACAACTGAGGGTGTAAGAATGCACATACATAAATGGGGTTTGCACATACCTCTCTTATTGATATCAATTACTAACTTTTACCACTTTAATTGAATCCAAGTTCCTCTTTGCCTATTTTCAAAGTATTAACATGTATTAGAGTACATAATGCACATTAATATATATAAACCCTAATTTTAGAATTTTTAAGAAAAACTTAGATTTAGACTCTAAAAACCTCACCAATGAACTTATTAGGCTCTCCCAATCAAGAAAATATATTTTTATGTTAACTTTGGAGTTATGATGATTAAGATGTAATTTTTATGGATTTTATGCATTAAATTCATTTTACAAAATCACCCTGCATCAAACCATGAAATCAAACCTTATTTTTTTATTAAATATAGATTAATTTTAGAATTCCAAAACATATTTATTTGTCAAATTTGGATAAACGAATTAAAAGATATGAAATTTTCAATTTGAACCAATTAGGAAATGAAAAGTCAGAAATCTTTGAGAGAGGGGAAGAGTGAGAGTGAGGGAGAAAACACCATTTGACCCAAGATCAGGGTTGGAATAGAATAGGTAACTAAACTAGATCTTCTAGATAAGGTGAAATAGCAAGAAACCAAAACCCTAGAAGAACATGGTACATAGAGATGGAGATCATTGATTTTAAACATAGAAGCATGAGTTTTAAGCATGTACATGGTTCCAACCTGTAAGAAGGTGGGAGGAAGACTTAAAGCATGAAAATAGGGAAGGAAAGGAGGAAACTTACTATTTTTGGTCGAAATCTCCAAGAAGGAGCTTTATAAACCCTATATAGAGCAAATTTGGAACCCTAGGAGCCTTCTTCACCAAGGTAAGCACTCTCTTTTACCTTGGGACAACACCTTCATGGACAAATAGAGTAGGAATGATGCTATAAGCTAGGGGAAAGATAAGGAGAGGATTGATTCTTGGATTGGGAGGTGGGAAGGGGTAGATATGGCTTTATAAAGAAGGGGGCAAGAATGAGGTGTCTTTGTGACTTTCCATGTGTCCTTAGCCTAGGGCTTCATGGCCATGCAAGAGGACAACTCATAGAGACTTCTTGTATATTATATGTCAATACTAAAATCCCATGGAGACTTCTAGGCCATACCCACCGTCCTACAATCAAAGAAATAACCCCATTGGTTGATAACTTTTAAAGATAAGAATTGGTTGATATTTTTTAAAGATAAGCTCATTTATAAAGAGGGTACTCCCTTAAATGCCCTTGGAGAGAAATACCTTCAAACCAAGGTGCAACTAGGTGCCCCATGGTTCAAAATCTCAAGAATGGCAAGGGAATATCTAAGGATTATAATGCATGTGATAATTTGCAAATAAAACATCCCAATTGGGTAAATTGCATAAAAGTTCAGAATGTATCTAAAATTGCATAACTTGCACAAACAACATCGAAATTGAACCAAATTTGAAACTTAGGCTCATTTTATGATTTAAAAACACATAAGGAAGTTAGATTAATGTTTATAACACCTAAATAAGGTCCATTAATAGACTTTCACTGAGGTATTTGTGCACAAACCCTTTTATTAGTACAAATAGTGAATAAATGTTCACCAAACCACTATAATTTCTACAATTTAAACATCAAGGACAAACAGGTTAGAAAGGAAAGAAAAAGCTTAGAAAAGGGCCAAAAAGAGAATATGTCTAAATTTTAGTAAGTTACAATGGTGGTGTTTCCTATAGTTCTGATCTCTCTATCCTCTTACCTCGCCTCCATGGCTTCCAATAGGAGAAAGAGAGTCTCCCCAGCTGGAGCACCATCCTCCTCAAACTTGAACCTTATACCCTTTGATGATACCTTCTTTGTCTCCAATGATGCTCTAAATAGGTACAAGGAGCTCCTTCCTAGGAACCCCTTTCCTTTTCATGCCCTATTTGATCCACGTCCACGTAGACAAAAGGTTATTGACCAAGTTATTGAGTTGCTTTATGACCACCACCTCTCCACCTTGAGTGTTGAACGTGTGTGCTACCACAATTCCATCACAAGCACCAAATCCATTCATGAATTCTATGCAAATTTGCAATGGAATTATGACACTCTCGTATCCTTGCCTAATGCTCAAGTAGTCCTTACTTCCATGATAGCCGGGAAGAAATCCCAAGTCTCTAAGGATACCTTGAAAATCTTTTTCTCTGGTACTGAGGTGACTAACACTTGGAGGAAGGATTACCTTGAGTTTTTTTGACCTTGTTGACCCTGAGGCCTTCTACAAGCAATATAATCTCACTCACTCTTCCTGACATTCATAAATTCTTGAAGAAGCCTTGGTTTCCCTATAGGAAGAAGTCCACCCTTCCCTCCTTAGCCTTAGACCTCAAGAACTGTATACTCACCCTATAAGTCAACTACAATACTCATCCAAAGAAAAAACAAACTGAAATTGTAGAGAATACTGTGTTGATTATGTTTTATATCTTGAAGAACATCATAGTCAAGTGGGCTAGATATGTCCTCCACCACATGACCTGCTTTGACTCTGGTAAGAACACCCATGGCACCCACCCACCCCACCCAGCCCTGATTTGTGGTCTCTTTCAGACTGCCACTGGTAAATCTCTTTTTCATGACCTTTATTACAAACTTGCATGAAAAGGAGTTTGCATCAGTGAGACCACACTTCAGAAGAGTGCCCTAACCCTTCCTCTACCACACCTGGAGCCTCCACCTCAGCCATCCCGACCTGCTTGCACCTCTTTTCATGTATCAAATGAAACCCTCACGAGTTACATGATACATCGACAGGCATATTGTGACGTACAAACCAGTATTAACTAATGAAACAAAATTAACTAATGCGGAAGCGTATCATTTGCAGCGGATTACTGAAAATCACTAAAAATTAAAAAACATTTACAAAGATATCCATTCTTAGGAAAACTCTTTAAACAAGAACCACAATATTATAATTACATACTGATCCACATTATGCATTCCATGTATCATCTCTTCTCGAGGAGTATATATACATCATTGCTTTGCTAAAAAGCACAAGTAACAAAATCCTTGAGGCATTTGAGCCAAAATATCAGATCGATTATAAAAATACTATCTACTGACTCCTAGGACCTGAGAGTACAGAGACGACACATAGGACTCTATTTACATATGTACAAAGCCTGACAGCCAGTATCCCCACCTGGGATATCACTATTGTCCCTGTTGTTGCTGATGCTCTTCCCCTGCTACAGAGTTTCTGCCTCTTTGTCTGCGTCTACCTAAAAATGTTGGATCCCACGGGGGTGAGACAATTTGTTAATTGCCTCAGCGAAAGATATACTCTCCTCCGAAAACATTATTATTGCAGTTTAATAGAAATAAACTGAATAGTGGAATCATATATTTTAATAGCGGATAAATCAATATCTATGCAGATTAGAACAACATTCCTATTTAAGTAATTCTGCTATAACTTGATAAGTAACATGTCTCTTATTCAATATGGAATTAAAGAACATAAGTAACATTTATGTATCAAGGACATTCTAAGCAAGATAACATCAACCAGTGGTTCTCGTATTTCAATCTTATGCAAATACGCTACACAGCTGATTACGTTTTACAAACATACTTAAGCTATGAGGAGATGAGATATACCGCTCATACTCCAACTGACCATTGCGAAGTCGAAATCAGTACCATACAAAGTCAATGGAAGAGTCGGCTTTCATGACTTCCCACATCTCGGTCAGTGCAAGATCACATGCATGACATCTTGTGTCTCTGCTACATAGCTTGCCAGGGTATAATGGCATATTCGCTATAGAGCTACAACGGCGGTTGTACTCTCTTCGCAATCAAGAGATTTCATATTTACCTCCATCAATTTGGCATTAACATCATTGATAGATTAGTGATACATCCATCCCATCACATATAATGAAGGATTGATAGGTTTAATGTTTACCTTCCATCAATTCCCCCATTAGGACGTACGGATATTTTTGCCCATTAACCCCCACATATTAAAAAATATGCAAACTCCAGGAGATCGCGTAAGAAAACATGTTTCACCATCACCAACTACTGACGATGATGGATCCATAGTTAGAGCACTACATGAAAAGATTTCACTTGATTAATTAAGTACATTATCATATTCTTTTAGCATCAGTCAAGTTTTCAAACATAACTTATTAGGACAATTGCTACAAAGAAACATGTATTGTTTTCATCAGTTACTTCTCAGTCTTTATAAGACATTGGGATCTCAGTCTCTCATTTCAACACTGGGAATACTCATCCCTTCACAAACTCAATTCCATAATCATATGGTTCTGGGTATTCAAACCCTTGACTCATCTCTGAGCATTATTACCACTTTTTCAAGTAACTATCACCTTCAGGTCATCTAACCAAGGTAAACATGATACTTGTTACACACGCATCTCTCATGGCACTTAAGGCCCATTAATTCTCTTATTACCTCTTACTAGCTAACAAGCCATAGTATGGCACATAAGGCCCAATAACAATCTTAATAAATAAAACATCATAGCTCATACCTGGATATGTTCATCATCTCATGATACATGCATGGTTAGCACACATGATAACAGATATATCAATCATATTTCAGTTCCATGCTATCCCAGGGTAACATCACTATTCCCTTACTAGGGTTAGGGTTTCCCATTTCATGTCAATTAGGGTTACACATCCCCTTTGTTCAATTAGGATCAATGATTCATCATTTCATTGTCCAATATTAGGGTTTCATGCTATATAGTATAATCCAGAATTAGGGTCTCACACACCTTCACTCTATTTAGAATTTAGAGTTTACTATTCACATCACATCACCCCAGATTAGGGTTTATATTTAATAACCCACAATTAGGGTTTACTATTCATCCCAGTCAGGGTTTCATATTCAATTATCCATAATTAAGGATTACTATTCATCCAAATTAGGGTTT
The DNA here is from genome assembly GCA_963693085.1 of Alisma plantago-aquatica. Lineage (NCBI taxonomy): Eukaryota > Viridiplantae > Streptophyta > Magnoliopsida > Alismatales > Alismataceae > Alisma > Alisma plantago-aquatica. Next base: position 993,599,374 of record OY856413.1, on the reverse strand, counting down.
TACATTTCATAACCCTAACTTAGGATTACTCATGTCTTCACCCTCAATTAGGGTTTCACTATTACCCTAGATTAGGGTTTCACTTCAGAAATGCCCTCAATTAGGGTTTGAGTTCATCAATCAACTCAATTAGGGTTTTATGATCTCTTTATCTAGGATCATACCCTAAATTATATACTACGCTTATTTTGAATGTGTTAGGCTTGATTGCTACATGATTATCTTTCATGTGAGAATCTCTCTCTCTCATCCTATTCAGGATGTCCGCTACTCAATTCTTGACTAGATTGAGCCTACTCTTTATTCAAATACATGCATTTAGGGTTAACATGATGTATTGAATTATTGCATTATTATGCATCAATGATTAATCCCACTAAGGGTATCAACCATCTAAATACATTAGGTGTCCAAAAGATTTGATCAATTGAACCTTCAATTACATTGGGTGTCCAAGTGGATTAACCAATTGAGTCTTCAATTACCTTAGATATCCAAATGGATTAGCCATGTTGAACCTCAAATGGTTTTGATTACTTAAACCCTAAACGGTCTTGGTCTCTCAGAATTCAAACGGTTTGAAACCGTTTGGGCAAATTGCCATTGAAACCGTTTGGGTAAGAAGTGTGTTGAAACTGATTGGACTTGGGTCTCCAAACGGTTTGAGACCGTTTGGACACAAACGGTCTTGAGACCGTTTGGACCAAACCCTCTCAAAACCGAATGGACCAAAAAGGTCTTTCAACACTTAATCAATTCAAGGTATCAATCAATGAACTGACTATCAATTGAATCATTGATTCATTCATCAATTGAACTATTGAATCATCCTTCAATTGAACCATCAATTAGGGTTTTGAACCCAATTGAACTAGGATTTATAATCAAGAAACCATCAATTAGGGTTTTGAATTCAAGGAACCATCAATGGTTAACACTGTGGAACTAATTCAATTGAAATCAATGAATCATCATCAAATTATAATATGACCTGACCTCAAACGGTCTTGAGGTCGTTTGGATGACTTCCAAATGGTCTTGAGATCATTTTCCCTATCCATCATTAAAATTTGTGAAATTCAATTAGGGTTTGCATCGTTGGATTGATCATCAAATTAGCTATTGATTGCATTTCAATTTGATATCTCTGGATCTTCAATTACTCAACCATACTCAACCCTAAACCTCCAAACGGTCTTGGTTGACCTACAAATGGTCTTGAGACCGTTTGGGTGATCTCCAAACGGTCTTGAGACCGTTTGGGTTAATCAACCCAAAATTTTAAATCAACCAATTGAAATTTCAGCACTTAGCCTGATTAGGGTTTCTAATTGGAGGATTGTCCATATATTGAAACAATCAATTGGATCCATTAGATCATCATCCAACATGTACTAGGGTCCTGACCTCAAATGGTAAAACCTTCCAAATGGTTTGGGATCCAAACCTCCAAACGGTTTGCAAACCGTTTGGTCTCCAAACGGTTTGGTGAAACCATTTGGACCAAGGTCATAAAACTGTTTGCAATAGAAACTTGTTGGAATGTGTGCCTAAGATGATGTCATCATCATCAAGCCTTAGTCCATAGAAAACTACTACCATTATCATGATAGTTGCATCAACTAATCAAAGGAATTGTAAGAAGAGCAATTGAACATAATTGATTGAGAAATTGAATTCGATAACAATGAATAGGGGTTCAAGTTATATAACCCGTCTCCAATTGAGCTTCAAAGCTTGGATCTTCATGTCAAAAATGGTGGAAGAAGATTTTTCACACCACAAGGTTCGTTCCTCGAGCTTTTGAGTGAAAAGGAATGGTTAGAATTGAAGATGAGATCGAGATAAGAAGAAATCATGCATTGATTTGTGATTTCCACCATGAAATCAAGGTGAAAGAAGGTCAAGAAGCTTACCAACACTGGGGGTCATCCTCCTATTTTTCCCAGATCCCTTGGTCATTTTTTCAAGCAAAGAGAAGAAGTGGATTCGAAAAAGCCTTTGGTTTGAGTTGTAAAAGGTGTTTTTATAAGAAAATCAATGAGAGAGAAAATGCCTTATAAAAATCTCTTAATTCCAAAATTAGTGCCACCTCCTCCCCCTCAATTCCTTGCATGAAAAGATATCTTCCTCAATTCCAAATTCCCTTCCATTATACATGAATTAAGTTAAAAGAAATTAAGCACTTTAATCATATAATAGTAATATCCATAAGTTAGTGGATATTTCTTTTTATTTTCTTAATGTGAGTGGGTTCTCCACTCACGTAGATATTTCCTTTGCCTTTGCAAGGCACAAGGACGTTCACACTTGAGAAACTCCAACCATCTCGTTTTTGGTTGAAGGCCCTTCAATTATTTTATTTATTCTTGCATTAAATTGAATTAAGGTTTCAATTATGCTTAAATTTTGATTATTTTAATATCAAGATTCTCTCTCCTTCAAAGTGATACAAATGAGATGCCCCTCTCATTTTCTTTGCTCTACATGATGCCAATAAATATTAGGGACCTTATTGAAGTGATAATTTACATATTGAACCCTGGGTTTTGGGTAAATTGCACATTACACCAAAACTAGGTTTTAATGCACAAACATTGCTTTATCAGGTCTTTTTTGGTACTCAGGCTTTCACTAGCCATTCCTCTGCATGATCTTCATTCTCACGATGCTTCAACACATGAGAAAATTTTTATCATGTAATATTTGCAATTTAACCCCTCAACTTGGGTAATTTGCACTTTAGTCCAAAATAAGTAAAACATTACTTTCAAAATTATTCAAAATGGACTAAAATTGAAATATAAGTTCCTCTTGAGCCTTAATTACTTTTCAAAAGATAATATCAAGTATATAATTATCTTTCTTAAACAAAACACCTAGGGTTAAAGCATAACCCATGTCAGGAATGTTACAAGTTATCCACCCCTTACAAGGATTTCGTCCTCGAAATCATCAACGAAAACATTTAAGAGAAAAGAGTAGGGTATTTCCTCCTCATCTCTTTCTCTAACTCCCACATAGCTTCTTCAATGCCACGGTGATGCCAGTGAACTTTAACAAGACAAATGTCTTTCTTTTTCAACTTCTTGATTCTTCTGTCAAGAACCAACACAGGTCCTTCAACATATGATATATCATCATTTAGTTCTACCTCCACATGTTACAAAACTAATTCTGTGTCAGGATGACACTTCCTTAGCATGGAAATGTGGAATACTGGGTGCAATCTATGCAACTCATGTGGCAACTCCAGCTTATAGGCTACCTTTCCCATCCTTTCAATGATCGGATAAGACCCCATAAATCTAGGAGCTAACTTCCCCTTATTTCCAAATCTGAGGATACCTTTCCAAGGTGAGGCCTTGAGGTACACTCTGTCTCCAACTTGGAATTCTAAGGGTCTTCGACGCTTATCAGCATAAGATTTTTGTCTATCCTGGGCAGCTTTCAACTGTTGTTGTATGACTTTAATCTTCTCAGTTGTTTGTTGTACTAACTCATGACCCAAAAGTTGATATTCTCCTATTTCATACCAACATAAAAGAGATCTACAACGTCTACCATATAATGCCTCATATGGTGCCATATCAATACTGTGCTGATAGCTATTATTGTAAGAAAATTCTATCAAGCTTAGGTGTAGATCCCAACTTCCTACAAATTGAAGGACACATGCCCTAAGCAAGTCCTCCAAAGTTTGTATAGTCCTCTCAGACTATCCATCTGTCTGAGGGTGAAAGGTTGTACTAAACCTTAACTGCATACCCAAAGCTTTATGGAGTCGCTCCCAAAAATGACTTGTGAACTGGGGACCTCTATCAGACACAATAGTAGTTGTAACCCCGTGCAAACACACTATTTCATATATGTATATCAGTGCAAGCTTCTCAGCAGTGTAGGTTGTTTTGACAGGAAGGAAATGTGTTGTCTTAGTCAACCTATCAACTATCACCCATATGGAATCATAACTTTTGGTTGTTCTCGACAAACCAACTACAAAGTCCATGGTTACATGATCCCATTTCCATTGCGGTATAGGCAGAGGTTGCATTTTTCCTGCGAGCTTTTGATGTTCAGCTTTAACCTGCTGACATACTGCACACCACATAACAAACTCAGCAACATCCTTCTTCAAACCAGGCCACCGATACATATCTTTCAAGTTATGATACATCTTGGTGCTCCCTGGATGCATAGCATACATCAAAGAATGAGCTTCTTCCAGAACTAACTTCCTTAGGTTATCGACATTAGGTACTACCATCCTACCATGGTAACAGACTACCTGATCATCTGAATCATGGAAGCCATCTCGTTTCTCACTACCATACTCTGACCTGATCTGTTGAATCACAATATCAGCTTGTTGTGCTTCTTTAATCTACCGCCTCAGAGTAGGTTTCACTTGCATCTCAGCTAACAGCCCGGCTAACAATGATACTTTAAACTGTACATTGTTTTGCCTCAAGGAGATAAGCATATCTCTCTTAAAGCACACTAAGGAGTTTAACTGTGTTTTATTGGGGGATGGTGGTGCTGATTTCCTACTTAGTGCATCAGCCACTACATTAGCCTTCCCTAGATGATAATCAATTGTACAATCATAGTACTTGATTAACTCCATCCAGCGGCGTTGTCTCATATTCATCTCATGTTGAGAGAAAATATATTTTAAATTCTTATGGTCTGTGAAAATCTAGAATGTCTCTCCGTAGAGATAATGTCTCCAAATCTTCAAAGCATGGACCACAACAGCTAGCTCTAGATCGTGTGTCGAATAATTCTCCCCGTGTTTCTTAATTTGTCGAGAAGAAAAAGAAATCACTTGCTTATCCTGCATCAACACACATCCTAGACCATTCTTAGATGCATCACAGAAGACTATGTACCCCTTTCCCTGCTCAGGTAACACTAACACAGGTGCACTTGTTAACCTTTCCTTCAGCAACTGAAAAGAATGTTGACACTTGTCATTCCAGATAAAAGGAACTTCCTTCATGGTCAACTTGGTTAGGGGTAAAGCTATAGAACTGAAGTTCTTAATGAACCTCCTATAATAGCCTGCCAAACCTAGGAAACTGCATATTTCCATTAGTGTCTTTGGTTGTTCCCATTGTAGGACAGATTCTACCTTCTTAAGATCAACACGAATACTTGAGGCAGATATTACATGTCCAAGAAAAGAAACTTCTGGTAGCCAGAACTCACATTTGCTAAACTTAGCATACAACTTATGCTCTCTTAGCAGAGTCAAAGCCTGATGGAGGTGCTGCTCATGCTGTTGAGCATCTCTACTATATATCAAGATATCATCTATGAAGACTACTATGCACTGATCAAGAAAAGGCTGGAAGATTCTATTCATGAGTTCCATGAATGCAGCTGGTGCATTAGTTAGTCCAAATGACATAACTATGAACTCATAGTAACCATACCTTGTCCTAAATGCAGAATTAGGTATGTCACTCTCCTTGATACGTAACTGATGGTATCTTGACCTCAGATCTATCTTAGAAAAGATAGTTGCACCACACAACTGATCAAACAAATCATCAATCCTTGGCAGAGGATACTTGTTCTTTATTGTTACTTTATTTAACTATATGTAGTCAATGCATAACCGCATCGACCCATCTTTCTTCTTAACAAAAAGAAGCGGAGCACCCCAAGGTGAAGTGCTTGGTCAGATAAAACCTTTCTCAAGCAACTCATGTAGTTGTTTCTTGAGCTCTTCCATTTCAGCAGGTGCCATTCTATAAGGTGTTTGTGCTATTGGTTGCGTGCCCAGGATTAGATTAATCTCAAAATCGATCTCTCGGGGTGGTGGAACTCCTGGAAGTTCCCCAGGAAACACGTCTTCAAACTCCCTAACAATCATAACTTTAAGAATATTAGGACCTTCCATAGTGGTATCTACTACATGAGCCAAGAATGCAAAGCATCCCCATCTCATCAACTTCTCAGCTACCATAGCTGACACAAGACAAGTTGAAAGAATCTTTTTGTCTCTCTGAAAGATCCATGTGTCACCGTCGTCTGTGAAAGCCTGCTTGGAACCACAATCTAAGACAACCTTATACTTCTCTAAGGTGTCCATCCCAAGGATTATATCAAAACCCTGCATCTCAAGTGGTATAAGAACCACTTGAATGCGATGTTCATAAAAGGAAAGATTGTAGGGAGAACACACCTCCCGCAACACTGCAGATCCCAGCAAAGGGGTTTCTAACAGCAAACTATCTGCTCTATGACTGACAGTCATGTTGCAGTCATGAATCACTTCTCGAGTGATAAAGGAATGTGTAGCACCTGAATCAATTAACATAGATACGAAGTAGGATGAAGACATATCAGAATAAAATAGTTCCATCTGACCTGTCACAACCTGAGGGTTGACTACCACTTCAGGCTGATTCATGGCATATAATCTATTTGTTGCTTGTTGTTGACCATGTGCTTGGTTGTTGGGTGACGACGATCCAGCTTGGGATGCTTGTCCACGTACTCTAGCATTATTACTGAACTGTCTCCTCTGTGAGCCTTGCTGACTCTGCCTCTGGGGTTGAGTTACAGTTCTGACTTTCTCAAGACAATCTCTCTTCAAGTGTCCTGACCTCCCACACTGGAAGCATTTGTAACTTCCCAAACTCTGCCTGGGTTGTCCTGTCATTGATGATGATGTTGTACTGGGGGCTCTACTTGGAGGAAAACTATGGCCCCTACCCCTACTTGACGTCCACTACGTCGGGGTATTAAACCTTGGTGGTGGTGGTGCAGAGAACCTCGATTTCTTGAAACTCTCAGACCTTTGTCCTTGAAACTGAGGATACACTTTCTTATTACTGGTCTGTCGCTTTTCGATCACAGACCTCTCTATCCGCCTGACATATTCCACAAAAGTAGCAAACCTCTCCCGGTTCTCTAAAGAAAACATTGGAGTGGTCAATTCAGCGTTCAACCCCTTCTCAAAACGCCGAATCCTTTCTTTATCAGTAGCTGCCATGTGCAGATAAAACGACAAAATCTCTATGAATCTAGCTTCATACTCACTAATATTCATCCGTCCTTGCCTCAACCTCTCAAATTGAGAGATCTTCTCATCTAGATATGTCTTGGGAAAGTATCTAGAAACAAATTGACGTCAGAATTCATCCCATCTGACTTCAACACCTGGCCTTTTGCCTTCCTCAATGGTCCACCAATGGCCAACACTCCCCTTCAGAAGATATACACCATGCCTCACCTTCTCATCTTCTGGGATGTTCAGGATTCTAAAAGCTTTCTCCAGCTCCATCAACCACAAATCTGCATCAGCTAGGTCAGCTGTACCAACATAGTCTATAGCTCCCACTCGGCAAATCCGTTCAAAAGTCTTGCCGACTCCATGTCCTTCATTATGGGCTGGTGCCCTTGGTGCAGGTGGTGGCATTCTATCTTCCATATGTGTCATGGTCGCCATAAACTGGCCAAACAAGGCATGGAAAGTTGGGTTCTCTAATGCAGCTTGATCAAGATGAGGAATCTCAGGTACGGGTTCCTCCCTAGCTTGATCCCTTGTACCTTTTCATGGTGCAGCAACACTGCTCTCAGCAGCGTGTTTATCATGTGATCCAGACATCTTCAAGTTCTTCTTCTCATATATGAGCAGAAGACACTATCAGATAAACTGGAGGACATTAGAACAGACTCAACAACCTTAATCCTATGTCTCTGTAGACTCAATGAACCTAGAGCTCTGATACCACTAAACTTGTGACGTACAAACCGATCTTAACTAATAAAATAAGATTAACTAATGTGGAAGCGTATCATTTGCAGCAGAATACTGAAAATCACTAAAAATTAAAACCATTTACAAAGAGATCCATTCTTAGGAAAACTCTTTAAACAAGAACCACGGTATTATAATTACATACTGGTCCACATTATACATTCCATGTATCATCTCTTCTCGAGGAGTATATATACATCATTGCTTTGCTAAAAAGCACAAGTAGCAAAATCCTTGAGGCATTCGAGCCAAAATCTCAGATCGATTATAAGAACACTATCTACTGACTCCTAGGACTTGAGAGTACAGAGACGACACATAGGACTCTATTTACATATGTACAAAGCCTGACAGCCAGTATCCCCACCTGGGATATCACTGTTGTCCATGTTGTTGCTGATGCTCTTCCCCTGCTACAGAGTTTCTACCTCTTTGTCTGCATCGACCTAAAAATGTTGGATCCCACGAGGGTGAGACAATTTGTTAATTGCCTCAGTGAGAGATATAACTCTCCGCTGAAAACATTATTATTGCAGTTTAATAGAAATAAACTGAACAGTGGAATCATATATTTCAATAGCAGATAAATCAGTATCTATGTAGATTAGAGCAACATTCCTATTTAAGTAATTCCACTATAACTTGATAAGCAACATGTCTCTTATTCAATATGGAATTAAATAACATAAGTAACATTTATGTATCAAGGACATGCTAAGCAAGATAACATCAACCAATGGTTCTCATATTTCAATCTTATGCAAATATTCTACACGGCTCATTACATTTTACAAACATACTTAAGCTCTGAGGAGATGAGATATACCGCTCATACTCCAACCGGCCATTGCGAAGTCGAAATCGGTACCATACAAAGTCAATGGAAGAGCCGGCTTCCATGACTATCCACATCTCGGTCAGTGCGAGATCACATGCAGGACATCTTGTGTCTCTGCTACATAGCTTGCCAGGGTATAGTGGCATCTTCGCTATAGAGCTACAGCGGCAGTTGTACTCTCTTCGCAATCGAGAGATTTCATATTTACCTCCATCAATTCGACATTAACATCATTGGGAGATTAGTGATACATCCATCCCGGCACATATAATGAAGGATTGAGAGGTTTAATGTTTACCTTCCATCAATTCCCCCATTAGGACGTACAGATATTTTCACCCATTAACCCCCACATATTAAAAAATATGCGAACTCCAGGAGATCCCACAAACCTGTTTCACCATCACCAGCTACTGACGATGATGGATCTATAGTCAGAGCACTACATGAAAAGATTTCACTTGATTAATTAAGTACATTATCATATAGCGCTTCCTAGGTGATCGATCCCCGCTCGGGGGAGGGGGAGGCCGACTGCTGGCTGACTGCTCCTTTCTCCCCCAGGGCGCGTCCTCCTGCTCGTCTTCTCGGGGAGCTTCGTCATCTAGGTTCACCTTCTTTCTGCTGGGCGGTGTCTTCCCCGACTCACCGACACCTGGTGTCCTAGCTTTTGAGCTCACTTCACTGGCTGTTCGCCTCCAGCCTGCGATCTCTCCGAATCCAGTTTGTGCGGCGGAGCACAAAGAGCCTGACCCCCGATCGACTGCTCCCTGGAGGGTGAGTCCCTCCTCTCTTCCGTTTTTGTTTTTAGATTGGTCTTTTCTTCTTTGTCTGTGTGGTGCCCTTCGTTTGGGCAGCGGGCTTAGAAAATCTCGAGTCTTTGTTGCAGGTGAAGGGGTCAAGCGAGGCCTATTTCCTGGTGTGGGTGCTCCCACCTTGCGGCCTTCTTCGTCCTCCTCAAGCTTTTGCATGAGTGTGAAGGGAACGTCGAGGTGGTTTGGGAGTTGTGGTGGGGTTCCCCGCACTTTCCCTACCCCCCACCTTTCACCCACCAAGGTCCCCCTTTTATTTGCACTTGACCTTCTAGGTTTTGGTCGTCAGTCCGCCCAATGCCTGGGTTGCACTCTATCTGTTTGGTCTTTTGTCTGTGTGAGTTTTTGCTTTATCTGCTTTGCTTTCTTTGCTGCGTTGTTGCGTTTTGTTGTAGGCATCTAGCTGGTTGTAGTTCTGGTCGAACTCTTGTCATTCTGGTGGGCTTAAGCATGTATGAGTTGGTGATCTCTGTTGGTTGTATTGCTACCTCCTTTTTCGATATCCTCAGGGGCTCGTGCAGATTGAAGGTTTCCCTAATTGATAGCTACTTTGGACAGCCACAACGTAGAGGGTTCGTACATGTAATTTACCTACCGCTTCCCAATCTGAGCCTGTATGCTATGTCGGTCTCTCAAAGGAGTCATGTTTGGTACTTTGGTGTGAGATTACTATCTTGTAGATGCCGAACCCAAGATCGGTCAATTTTGTTGTGGTGTTGTATGGCAGCAAGTGTGGGGACAATATCCTTTTGGAATACCGATCTAGCGCAGATACTTTACCACATATACATACTCAGGTTGAAGGTATTCCTCATAGAAAGCTGCGTTAGCCAGCGAAGGAGAAGAGGGATCTATACATCATTGTTCTTATCAAATTCCGATATGAGTTTTTGTGGTGGTTTGTATGTGTTCTTGATCTTTGTGTGGTTCTTTAGTTTATTTTTCTCCTCGTGTAGATGCCATATGGCTCCTCCATAATGAAATTTGTCTGTTTAACTTCAAAAAAAAAGTACATTATCATATTCTTTTAGCATCAGTCAAGTTTTCAAACATAACTTATTAGGACAATTGCTACAAAGAAACATGTACTGTTTCATTAGTTACTTCTTAGTCTTTATAAGACATTGGGATCTCAGTCCCTCATTTCAACATTGGGAATACTCATCCCTTCACAAACTCAATGCCATAATCATATGGTTCTGGGTATTCAAACCCTTGACTCATCTCTGAGAATTATTACCACTTTTTCAGGTAACTATCACCTTCAGGTCATCTGACCAAGGTAAACATGATACTTGTTACACACACATCTCTCATGGTGCTTAAGGCCGATTAATTCTCTTATTACCTCTTACTAGGCAACAAGGCATAGTATGGCACATAAGGCCCAATAACAATCTTAATAAATAAAACATCATAGCTCATACCTGGCTATGTTAATCATCTCATGATACCTGCATGGTTAGCACACATGATAACAGATATATCAATCATATTTCAGTTCCATGCTATCCCAGGGTAACATCACTATTCCCTTACCAGGGTTAGGGTTTCCCATTTCATGTCAATTAGGGTTACACATCCCCTTTGTTCAATTAGGATCAATGATTCATCATTTCATTATCCAATATTAGGGTTTCATGCTATATAATATAATCCAGAATTAGGGTCTCACACACCTTCACTCTATTTAGAATTTAGAGTTTACTATTCACATCACATCACCCCAGATTAGGGTTTATATTCAATTACCCACAGTTAGGGTTTACTATTCATCCTAATTAGGGTTTCATATTCAATTATCCATAATTAAGGATTACTATTCATCCAAATTAGGGTTTTACATTTCATAACCCTAACTTAGGATTACTCATGTCTTCACCCTCAATTAGGGTTTCACTATTACCCTAGATTAGGGTTTCACTTCAGAAATGCCCTGAATTAGGGTTTGAGTTCATCAATCAACTCAATTAGGGTTTTATGATCTCTTTATATATAGGATCATACCCTAAATTATATATTATACTTATTTCGAATGTGTTAGGCTTGATTGCTACATGATTATCTTTCATGTAAGAATCTCTCTCTCTCATCCTATTCATGATGTCCACTACTCAATTCTTGACTAGATCGAGCCTACTCTTTATTCAAGCACATGCATTTAGGGTTAACATGATGTATTGAATTATTGCATCATTATGCATCAATGATTAATCCCACTAAGGGTATCAACCATCTAAATATATTAGGTGTCCAAAAGATTTGATCAATTGAACCTTCAATTACATTGGGTGTCTAAGTGGATTAACCAATTGAGTCTTCAATTACCTTAGATATCCAAATGGATTAGCCATGTTGAACCTTAAATGGTTTTGATTACTTAAACCCTAAACGGTCTTGGTCTCTCAGAATTCAAACGGTTCGAAACCGTTTGGGCAAATTGCCATTGAAACCGTTTGGGTAGGAAGTGTGTTGAAATTGATTGGACTTGGGTCTCCAAACAGTTTGAGACCGTTTGGACCCAAACGGTCTTGAGACTGTTTGGTCCAAACCCTCTCAAAACTGAATGGACCAAAAAGGTCTTTCAACACTTAATCAATTCAAGGTATCAATCAATGAACCGACTATCAATTGAATCCTTGATTCATTCATCAATTGAACTATTGAATCATCCTTCAATTGAACCATCAATTAGGGTTTTGAACCCAATTGAACCATCAATTAGGGTTTTGAACCCAATTGAACTAGGATTTATAATCAAGAAACCATCAATTAGGGTTTTGAATTTGAGGAACAATCAATGGTTAACACTGTGGAACTAATTCAATTGAAATCAACGAATCATCATCAAATTATAATATGACCTGACCTTAAACAGTCTTGAGGTCGTTTAGATGACCTCCAAACGGTCTTGAGACCGTTTGCCCTATCCATCATTAAAATTTGTGAGATTCAATTAGGGTTTGCATCATTGGATTGATCATCAAACTAGTTATTGATTGCATTTCAATTTGATATCTCTGGATCTTCAATTACTCAACCATACTCAACCCTAGACCTCCAAACGGTCTTGGTTGACCTCCAAACAGTCTTGAGACCTTTTGGGTGATCTCTAAACGGTCTTGAGTCCGTTTGGGTTAATCAACCCAAAGTTTTAAATCAACCAATTGAAATTTCAGCACTTAGCCCGATTAGGGTTTCTAATTGGAGGATTGTCCATATATTGAATCAATCCATTGGATCCATTAGATCATCATCCAACATGTACTAGGGTCCTGAACTCAAACGGTCAACCCATCCAAATGGTCAACCCTTCCAAATGGTTTGGGATCCAAACCTCCAAACGATTTGCAAACCGTTTGGACCAAGGTCATAAAACCGTTTGCAATATAAACTTGTTGGAATGTGTGCCTAAGATGATGTCATCATAATCAAAACTTAGTCCATAGAAAACTACTACCATTATCATGATAGTTGCATCAACTAATCAAAGGAATTGTAAGAAGAGCAATTGAACATAATTGATTGAGAAATTGAATTCGATAACAATGAATAGGGGTTCAAGTTATATGACCCGCCTCCAATTGAGCTTCAAAGCTTGTAGATTCACGTCAACAATGGTGTAAGAAGCATTTTTCACACATAAGGTTCGTTCCTCAAGCTTTTGAGTGAAAAGGAATGGTTAGAATTGAAGATGAGATCGAGATAAGAAGAAATCATGCATTGATTTGTGATTTCCACCATGAAATCAAGGTGAAAGAAGGTCAAGAAGCTTACCAACAGGTTGTGGGTCGTCCTCCTATTTCTCCCAGATCCCTTGGTCGTTTTTGCAAGAAAAGAGAAGAAGTGGATTCGAAAAAGCCTTTGGTTTGAGTTGTAAAAGGTGTTTTTATAAGAAAATTAATGAGAGAGAAAAGCCTTATAAAAATCTCTTAATTCCAAAATTAGTGCCACCTCCTCCCCCTAAATTCCTTGCATGCAAAGAAATATTTCTCACTTCCGAATTCCCTTCCATTATCCATGAATTAAGGGAAAAGAAATTAAGCACCTTAATCATATAATAGTAATATCCATAAGTTAGTGGATATTTCTTTTTATTTTCTTAATGTGAGTGGGTTCTCCACTCACGTAGATATTTCCTTTGCCTTTGCAAGGCACAAGGACGTTCAAACTTGAGCAAATCCAACCATCTCGTTTTTGGTTGAAGGCCCTTCAATTGTTTTATTTATTCTTGCATTAAATTGAATTAAGGTTTCAATTATGCTTAAATCTTGATTATTTTAATATCAAGATTCTCTCTCCTTCAAAGTGATACAAATGAGATGACCCTCTCATTTTATTTGATCTACATGATGCCAAGAAATATTAGGGACCTTATTGAAGTGATAATTTGCATATTGAACCCTGGGTTTTGGGTAAATTGCACATTACACCAAAACTAGGTTTTAATGCACAAACATTGCTTTATCAACTCTTTCTTGGTACTCAGGCTTTCACTAGCCATTCCTCTGCATCATCTTCATTCTCATGATTCTTAAACACATGAGGAACATTTTATCATGTAATATTTGCAATTTAACCCCTCAACTTGGGTAATTTGTACTTTAGTCCAAAACAAGTAAAACATTACTTTCAACATTATTCAAAATGGATTAAATTTGAAATATAAGTTCCTCTTGAGCCTTAATTACTTTTTCAAAAGATAATATCAAGCATATAATTATCTTTCTTAAACAAAACACCTAGGGTTAAAGCATAACCCACGTCAGGGATGTTACACATATAACCTTCAGGTTCAGGAGCATATGCATCAAGATCTCTGTGCTATCATGTCTACAATGAACCTCTCCTATTCACATCCTTACCCTGCCTATCAGTCCTACCTAGGAGGTGATTATGCATCATATGCATATGATCACTTTTACCCTACCCATCCACCTACTGATTCTACTGCTACACCCTCTGTTGCAAGTAGATCTACCCCTACTGTGCTACCTCTCCCTATTGGTCATATAGCTACCCTTCTTGTAAGACTTAGAACCTCTACTCCTACCTTTCCACAAGCTCAAGAACTACATGACCTTGGTATGTCTTGGGCTGAGCAGAATGCCAGGTGGCCTGATCGTGGCTTTGGTTCCTTTGTCGATGAGGAGATGCCAAATTAGGTTGATGAGGAAGTTGATGATGATGAGGAGGCATCTGAGGATGATGGAAATGATGGTTCTGATGGCTTTACTCGTGACTCCGGTGATGAAGGTGATGTTGTTGTCTCTGCTGCACCTTCAGACAGAGATGATGACTATGAGCCAAAAACCTTTGCTGATGACGATGACAACGATGATGATGTGGACATAGATAGCTTAGATGTTAGATGTTTTAGTTTTAGGCTATAGATGTTGATCGTATATATATTTCTAGACTATTTTGTACTAAACACATTTGGGCACATTATCTAAGATGTACTATTTTTCATCATCATGTTGGTTTCATCATTTTGGTTTGTAGTTGTTTCTGAGGACATCCTTTCTGTGTTATAATCTTAATCATATGTACACTTACTCTTTGATTTACTATATCTCATGAGTTGGTGCCATGTTTCCCATATTTTGATTATGACTTAGATTGCTTGTTTGTCTCTCGTCTCTATTTGGTGTATGCTTTGAGATTGCATGTCTTATGTTATGAATGTATGTTTTGGTTGTGCTTGGAGAACACCTATTTTTGTGCTCTTATACCCCCTTCCTTTTTGATAATGTCAAAAGGGGGAGAGAAGTTCAATGTTTTGAAGCTCAACCATATTTCTTTAATTGTCTATGTGATCTGTTTCTTGTTCATTATATGCTTTGTGATGTGACTTGCTAAAGGACCATATAGTATACATGTTATATTCTTTGTGTGTAGAAAGACTAACAATGCAGGTAAGAGTAAGCATAGATTGAGGGGGAGCAATTCACATTGTTAAAATCATGAATCCCCCTGCAATTCACAGGGCTAAGGTATAACTTTACATATCCTTTTCAATATGATTGAGGAATGGTTTGTCATTGTCAAAAAGGAAGATAATGTTGACTTGAGAGTTATACATTGTCCATATTTTGATAATGACTTAACCATTCCATTGCTATGTATCTAATATGTTTGTTTAAGATTGATTTAAGGCTTTAGGTACATGAATAGGATCAAATTACACAAGCCCCTAGTTGTACTCTTCTACTCTCCTTATATAACTTTAACAAGTGGTGTTTCTAATCTCTTCATACCCTCACCTTTTTGAAATGACAAAGGGGGAGAAGGTATGTCTTCTTTTGACAAAAGATGGAGATCGAATGTCTTACATGAAGAGGAGAAGCATGTTTATGTAAAGGGGAGAAGGTAAAGGGTAGAAGACATATATGTGTGGAACATATATGAGTAGAAGACATAGTATTCTATAAATGTTATGAAAGCTAACCATGCAAGAGAAATAGCATCAATTGAGGGGGAGTGTGAGAACTCCACTGGCATCAATTGAGGGGGAGCATATGAACTCAATTCTATTGAAACCCCTAGGTTTATCCAAAGGTATGACTTTACTTAAATGCTTTCAATACATTGATGGAATGGTTTGCCATCTTCAAAAAGAGGGAGAATGTTGACTCAAGGTCAATTTAGTCAATGTTGACTCAAGGTCTAAATTGACTAAACCCTTGTTTTAATGATGACTAAAACATTCCAATTATTTGTGTCTAATGCTTCTACTTGTGTGATTTCAAATTAGGTATAGACACACTCCAAATGCCCTAACTTGCGCATCTCAAATTGGAAAAAAGACAAGTCAAAGTCGATACAAGTGCACTGACACGAATTTACCGTGTGTAAAATGCAAGTGCACGTGCCAAAGTAATATAGGCCTTTGTGAGGCCCGAGTCGAACTCAGGGAATGGATTTTTGGTAGACTACTACTAACTGTTTGCAATCAGCTAGACCGATTAAAAATGGTTTGAGAATTGATTGAAAAAGAAAAGAAAAATAAAATAAAGCAAAACAATTGATTAAATGGTTGGTTTAATCAATTAAAGATGGAATCTTTAGGATTGCGGTTTCACCGTAAGTTCTCATTGTACTAGTTCCTACACAATTATCCTAATTCGTCTCCTATTCCGAGTAGTGGCATGTAGTCAGAATTGTTCACTGTCGTGATACAATTCACTACCTAAATATAGGTCGGTTCCACGGTAGTAGTAACCTATACCCTAAATTAGGTGCATGAAGATCACACTCTGGGTTTCCACCATTAACTGTACATCGCCTTATTCAAAGGATTTATTAGTTAATGTGATATCTGCCTCTTTTCAATTGTTAATTCTTCTTTCAAAGTAATTAAAGGTATTAGATTATCATTAGGGTGATCAATCATAATGATATAATGGAGAAAATGAAATCATACCACGAATTTTAGAGACAAATTATGATAAATATGTCAAAACTGTCATACAACGATTACCTGGGCTACTCCCGGTCCTAAAGATAAAGGGGATTAGCCCCGCACGTTCATCTCAACGAAAAACATGATGAGAGAAAGGGAAAACATAGGGAAACGTGAATATATGTGATGAAAACCCCTAAACGGAGGAGATCCGGGCGTTCCTTGGTGCAGAGTGAACGTTCTACAGCCTTCCGGCAGTGGAAAACATCTTCTGCAACTCTCAGAATAATCGAGGCGTAGCTCTCGACTCCGTTCTTCTCTCCTCTCCTTCTTGAGACTTCTTCGGTGGCTAATGATGTGATAGATTGCTTAGGGCCGCCTTAACTAGGAATATGCACCACTTTAGGTCGTCCAAAAATCACCACCATATGATTAGACACGATCTTTAGCAGAACCTGATCTGATGGCGTCGATACCATCGACGCGGGTTGATGGTGTCGACCTGCATGAGGCACTGACGCTTGCGCGATTCTTGGGGTTCTCTCTGATGTTGCCTCGATACCATCGATGGTGTGTCGATGGTATCGACACCTTAGGCGTCACTTTTCTCTAGAATCTGACGCTGAAGCTAAGTTTGTTGAGGTGAGGTCGATAGTATCGACACCTAGAAATCTGGCTCACTGACGCTCTCTCGATACCATCGACAGTCCCATCGATGGCATCGACTTCTGGTTGCTCTTCTCCGGCAATACACTGTGACCAGGTCGATGGTATTGACCTGTCAATGGTATCGACGGATGTAGATATCCGAATTACCTGAAATGAAGAGAAGAACACGAATCAAATCCCACAAATATGATCTTTTATACAGAATAAAAGGAAACAAGGTAAATTTGATGCAAAATGAGATTATAGACTAAAGGTAGTGAATCATACGATATTAATCACAAATATGATCAAAATACACATAAAACATATGCGAAACCAGTCTATAAAAATGAATCAAAACCCCTACATCAAACTCCCCTAAGCTTGAACATTGCTCGTCCTCGAGCACAAAATTGTAGAATAGAATTGCGAGAGTCAACTAAAGAACATATTAGCATAAAAGACAACTCAATATGACTCACACATGTCATGCACATGCCGGCCCTCACTAACCACAGAACGATAACTACCCTAAAGGTGACAATAATTGTCCATAAGAAATGTCCACCCCAATATCATCAAACACTACCGCATAAAGCAGTTGATATAAAGAATTCCTCCGGTTCAGACTTAGTGCATCTTGTAATATCCTATCTATGTTGCTCACGTCTTAACTACCATCTAAATGGAAGCAGATCTCCTGGTATACAATAATGAGGAGATAATCATGGGTGGCCTACCATTTTGAGCTACAGGTGGATGAAATGGGTGGCTGTGGAAGAAAGAGAAGCACTAAATAGTTTTGTCATGCAAAATCAACAAAATGGCCTAAATGATGCATATGCATGTGAAAATGACCTAATGCCTAAATTTTAGGTAGAATGATGCATGCACTATCATTCCGTCTCAAGATAAGATGGAATGACTACTAAAACTACATTATGTGCTTATTCCTATTTTCTTTATGTATACACGCAGGTGAAACAAGTTCCTTTCCCTCTTTTTTTCCCTTACATTTCTTCTCTCTTTTTTTCAAGCCCTCATTTTTCAATTGACCAGAAGAACATTCACCATATTTTTTTGGGCTTATTTCCACTTAGCTAACATCATTGATGCCTTACAAATTACTTTTCAGAGGGTATAGAACAATTTCTTGTTTTTCTTATTTTCCAGAAGAAATAAGGCACAAAAAGTCCTATATGCTCTAGAGTATGCAAAATGCAACTATAATGACATGCACTAGAGAATGTGTGAATGCATAGATACAAAATCTAGCTACAATGAAATCCTATCTACATGTCATGTAATCAAGAGATGAAAAACTACAAGTGCTTCCAGTTCTTATGGTGGATATTGAATGAAATGAAATGGATAGATCACAATAATAATGTACAAAACCATTGGAATAGATTATATTTCCCTCTTTACTAACCCGTGTAACAATAAATCAAAGGATTTCTCTCTCTCACTTTCGATTACAGTCCCATTACCGTTTGGTTAGTTTAGGCTCAACATCCATGTCCATCCACATTTCTTGAATCATAAGGATGTATGATTATGATCTTATGTTTTAAAGTTGACAAACTCAATTATTTTCATAGGTTAAGTGCTCAATTTCAAACAACTTCAACTTGCAAATTCTTGAAAATTTTTCAATTATGCTCTGATTTCAGATAATGGCACCCATAACTCCCATATAAAAACATTGAGATGACACATTAACATTAGACATCCACAGATACACTAGATAGCATGTGGATCCTAAATACTAAGAAAATTGCTAAAATAAAAGAAAAGGAAATAAAAGATCGAAACTGTTCCATCTCCCCCCTAAGCTTTAATTCGACTATGGCCTCATAGTCAAAAACAATCTCAGTAGGTGGAACAGTGATACTGTTTTACTGCTCAGGTGGTGGGTACTGTGGGGCGGTGGGATCCCAAGATGGATATTACCCCTGAAAGTTTGGATCATATGGGGGCATCAGTGGTGGATGTTGGTAGCCCCCGAAGTAACCTTAACTCCAGTAATGATCATAAAACAGCTGTTGCTGCTGCTCGATCCTCCCCAACCGGTCGTAGACCTGCTGGTGATTTGCGAACAACTGACGTTCATTCTCGAAGATGGCTTGTTGATTCACATACAACCGATTTGTGGTCTCTTGGATATCGACGAAGGATGTGGTATGTCGTTGTTGCGTCTCCTGAATGCCTTGCAGCATGGTATACATTCCCTGCATCGAAAAAACACCCTCTCCTTCTTGAGAGGGCTATGGTGGCAGTGGATGAGAAGAGGATGAAGCTCCCGGATAGAAGCGTGGATGCTTCCTTGGGGCTACTCGAGACCGAAGAGGAATGAGAGGCTCTTCTTCCTCCTCGTTGTTGCATGCATCACCGTCTTCATCTGCAGCTTCAACCTCTTCCTCAGACTCGGCAATAGGAATGATGGGCCACCGAAAGTGCTGGCCCGCCTAAATGTTGAAGATGGGGTTTGGGAGTGATAGTCACAGATATTCCTTCCCGATGTGGCAATGAGCATATGCCACACTGCCATCGACGATAATAAGGCTGAAGCAGTGTAAGTGCTCTAGATCGACTTTAGTTTTGTTGACCAGCGGAGTGAGTTGTGACAGATCTAGCCCAAGATAGAGAGCTAGCGGCATGATAAGCCCCCCAAAGTGGATAGGGGCCCGTATGGTACTCCTCCGCACATCCAACATACGCGTTAAGAAAAACGTGCCCCAGTTGAGTTCCTCTTTAGTCAGCAGTTTGTAGAGGAAAAATAAATCCGTCTCTTGAAATTTACTCAGCGCCAGATCGCTGCGAGCAAAGAAGGTGACACATAACATGCGATGCAGAACCCGAACAAAAAGGGTGCTCGAAGTCGGCCACGGCCGCATTGTGATAGCTCATCGCCTTTCCCGCTGGAGTGGTCATCAGATCAGCAAATATAGCATCATAGTCTTCCCGACTGTCTGGCCTCCTGTGCTGGTTAGGAGAATGATACCAGTTGTAGATAGAATTGAACTGGTCGAGGGTAATGGTGTAGTTGTTGTTGAAGAGTCGAAAAGACACTCACCCTTTTATCCACTCCCGATCGGTGGTGATGAGGTCGTTGGGCACGACACAGATGTCAAGAGATGCCATGAATTCTGCCACCAACTCCTTGTAAGTTGGCCATTCGCTGAAAAAGGGGTGGCCCTCGGTGTGGTACTAGACTTGGGAAGGAAACCTATGGGTATGCCTAGCTTGACCCTGAAGGACATAAGCAAGGTTGGCCTCAAACCCGAGGTCATGGATCATAGCCCAATTAACATATTGGGTAGGCTCGATTTTATGCTTCAATAGCTCCTCATAAATATTCCTCACTTCTACCGAAGGGTGAACGATCCTCAGTCGAGGAATAGAGCCCGGTGGGGGTGGAAAGAACGTCTCAATCTCCATGGGGGGCGCCCGCAAGGAAGAAGCTCATGTTGTCCTCACCATTGTGAACAGAAAAGGATAACAAAGAAGAAGAACTTGGTGAAGGTCGGAGAAGAGGATCCCCGCAGTCGATGAAGAGCTCGGGGAAGATTGCTCGCTCTATGCTCGATGAAGACCTTTGATTGCTCACAAGTGCTCAAGCACAAGTAGGGAAGAATAAGGTCTGAAAGTGTGAAGAGAAAATGAATTCAATCCCTCCTTTTATAGCTGAGATCACCGCCATTGTTGACCCGTCGATACCATCGACACCTATAGCACAATCTGGGTATTCACTGCTATCGACAGTCACCGATGGCTAGATGTGGGGGCCCGGATCGATGACGCGTCGATACCATCGACGTGGGTCAATGGTATCGACCCATCCCACGGATCGAATTCTAAATTTGGCAAGCACTGTTGATATCTTCTCGCGGATTGGTGACATGTCAAGTCGATACCATCGACATTTTATGTGTCCTTTATCTTCACGAGGCCCCGACGACGCTTCGTTGCTGCTTCCAGGTCGATACCATCGACTTCCCCGTCGATGGTATCGATTTCACTTAGACGAATTCGTCTGAAAATCTTCAGGGATCTCGTGAGTATCGACTCAGGGGTCGATACTATCGACATGGTGCTTTCTTTTTTTCTGATGTCACTGATGGTAGGTCGATACCATCGACGAGGTCGTCGATGGTATCAACGCAGAAAAATTTATGTAGCCTCTTACCTGCACCCACGTCGCTACCATCGACACTGTGGTCGATGGTATCAACTTTGTATCAGTACTGCACACTGAGCAAATTCATTAGGGTATCATTTTTACACTAAAAATGAAATTAACCAAACTAACTTGAAAATACGACTGAAAATAAAATAACTAGAAAAATGTGAACTACCAATGGTTGGGTTGCCTCCCAACAAGTGCCCTACTTTAACGTCTTAGGCTAGATGAAATCAACCCTTTCATTCTTCCTTAGGCTCCATGAATTTAACCTTATGCACCATTTTTGTGAAATCTTGCCCATAGTAGAGTTTTAGTCATTGACCATTCACTAAGAATGTTAGCTCTCCATCTCTCAACATAATAGCACCATGCGGTCGGACATCTTCCACCACAAAAGGTCCACTCCACTAGGATTTCAGTTTCCTGGGATGCAACTTTAATCTCAAATTGAACAATAACACTCAATCTCCCTTTTTGAAAACGCGCATTTGAATGTGGCGGTCATGGATTTGCTTTGTCCGTTCTTTATAGATCCTCTGGTTCTCATAAGCATTCATCCTAAGCTTATCTAACTCATTGAGCTCTAACATTCTCTTCTTTCCTGCATCATCATAGCTCATATTAATTCTGTAACGCCCAGTGCACTTTGTTCTCTAACTTGACCGACATATGACAAGCCCACCCGTAAACCAGTCTAAAAGGTGTAGTGCCTATAGGGGTTTTAAAGGCGGTCCTGCATGCCCATAAAGAATCTGGTAGTAGTGCACTCCAATTCTTCCTTGAAGATGCCACTGTGTGTTCCAATATCTTCTTGATCTCTCGATTGGAAACCTTGACTTGGCCTTGTGTCTACGGGTGATACGGAGTACCAATGTTGTATTTGACCCCGTATTTACTCAATAATGTAGCAAATTTCTTGTTCGTGAAGTGGGTGCCTCCATCACTTATAATCATCTGTGGCACACCAAACCTGCAAAAAATATTTTCCTTCACAAACCTACACACTACCGTAGTGTCATTAGTCCTTGTGGGTATTGCCTCTACCCACTTCGACACATAATCAACGACAAGCAAAATATATAAGTTGGAATTTGAGGACACAAATGGTCCCATGAAATCGATGCCCCATAAATCAAACACCTCAACCTCTTGAAACACGTTGAGGGGCATCTCTTGCCGCCTTGAGATGTTACCCGCCATTTGACATGAATCACATCTTCTCACATAGTCATATGCATCCCGAAAGAGTGTAGGCCAATAAAGGCCACTCTCCAACACTTTGGCCGCTGTCCTTGTACTCGCATGATAACCGCCAGTGGGTAGTGTATGACAGTGACTGAGCACACTATCATATTCACCTTCTGGTACAGACCTGCGTAAGATGCCATCCCTGCACTGTCTCAACAAAATTGGGTCATCCCAAAAATAATATCTTAAATAATGGAAAAATCTCTTCTTTTCTTGATAAGTCCAATCGTCCGCTATTTCCTTACATACAAGATAATTCACAATATTCGAAAACCATGGATCCTTAGATTTTATTGAAAGGATTTCCTCATCGGGAAATGTCTCGGTAATGGGTATATTGATATCTCTCTCATCTAATTGCTCTAACCTAGACAAGTGGTCTGCAACCATGTTTTCAATGCCCACCTTATTTTTAATTTCGATGTCAAACTCTTGCAAGAGCAAGATCCACCTAATCAATCTAGGCTTGGCATCTTTCTTTTCCATTAAGTATTTGATAGCAGCATGGTCCGTCCAAACCACAACTGTTGACCCCACTAAACATTGCCTAAAATTTTCAAATGCGAATACCACGACAAGAAGTTCCTTTTCAGTGGTGGTGTAATTAAGTTGTTCCTCATTTAAAGTCTTAGATGCATAGAAAAGCACTGCGGGTTTGTTCTCAAAACGCTGCCCAAGAACAGCCCCTACAGCAAAATCCGACGCATCATACATAAGCTCAAAGGGCTTAGTCCAATCCGGTGTTTGGACAACCAGTGCAGAAATTAATTTTTCTTTAAGGACATTAAAGGCATGTATGCATTTCTCATTGAAATCAAATGCAACATCCTTCTAAAGTAATTCAGACAACAGTTTAGCGATTTTAGAGAAATCCTTAATGAAACAGTGATAAAACCCTGCATGACTGAGAAAACTCCTCACCCCTTTCACTGAATTTGGTGGAGGTAGTTTGGAAATAACCTCAATCTTGACTGGATCCACCTCCAGTCCCTTTCTAGACACCTTGTGTCTAAGCACAATTCCTTCACTAACCATCATATGACATTTTTCCCACTTAAGGACTAGATGCGTGTCCTCACATCTTTGTAAAACTTTATCCAAATTGTACAGACACTCCTCAAATGACGCACCGTAGACAGAAAAATCATCCATGAAAACCTCTAAATAGCGCTCAACCATATCTGAGAAAATAGCAAGCATGCAACGCTGAAAAGTGGTCGGTGTGTTGCACAACCCAAACAACATGCGGTGATATGCAAAAGTCCCATAAGGACAAGTGAAGGTAGACTTCTCTTGATCCTTCGGGTCTATAGAAATCTGATTATAGCCGGAATAACCGTCCAAAAAGCAAAAATGAGAGTGGCCAGCTAACCACTCTAAAATTTGATCAATAAATGGAAGAGGAAAATGGTCTTTTAAAGTGGCAGAATTGAGGTGACGGTAATCAATACACACTCGCCACTCGGTTACCAATCGGGTGGTGACAATTTCATTCATAAGATTCTGAGTTACAGTGATTCCCCCCTTCTTAGGGACTACCTGTGTTGGACTTACCCATGTCGAGTCTGAAATGGCATAGATGATGCCCGCAGAAAGGAGCTTGATCACCTCCTTCTTAACAACCTCCATCATACTCAGGTTGATTCGACGTTGTGGATGAATCATAGGCTTGGCTCCTTCCTCGAGCCAGATCTTGTGCTGGAAAAGAGTAGGGGAAATTCCCTTAATATCAGCAACTGACCACCCGAATGCACCACGGTGGTTCTTCAGCACAATCATCAATTGCTTCTCTTCATACGCACTTAGATATGCCGAGATAATTACCGGCAGCTTTTCACCATCAGCTAAGAAGGCATACTTCAAGTGAGGGGGCAATGGCTTCAGCTCTAATTCCGGTGGACATATCAATGATGATTGAAGCGGTGGTGGGAGCGGTCCAAGATCCTCATAGTGCTTGGCATAATAGCAAGGGAGCACTTGAACCATCTTGACACATTCTTGTAACGACGTGCTTCTCATCCAATCATGCATGGTGTTGACAAGGCAAGATTCAAGAGGAAGTTTTGGATATGAATCACACATAGAAACTTCTACTGCATCATCCTCCATAGATAGAGGAATTTCCTCTTCTTCATCATTTGGATAACCCACAACTTTACAAAGAGACACAACTTTTGTTTGTTCCATGATATCTACGGACAGTGTCCCCTTGTCTACCTTAGTCATCACATGAGCCATATCCAAAAATGGCTTCCCTAAATAAAGAGAAATGTTCTGATCAAAGTGCTTCACCATACGACATTGCTCCTTTGCCTGAGATTGTTTTGTACTTGGTGGCATGACCATCTCAAATCTGTCATCAGCTATACCCAACGTCAAACGACCACTACCCATTTCTAATATCATATATGTAGTATCCTGGAAGGGTCTCCCTAGGAGTAGCTCATTCCCTTGCTCATCTTGCATCTCCATTACTACAAAATTAGCTAGGAAATACAAATTTGTCAACCTTTACCAAAACATCCTCACAAATACCATATGGCCATACCACAGAATTATCCACGAGTTGAATTTTCATGTTGCTCTATCTAGATTCCTTAAGACCTAGTTTCTTGAAAGTAGAAAGGGGCATCAAGTTTATACTTGCCCCAGAATCGCACAATGCTTCGCCAAATTTCACCTTGCCAATGTAACATGAAATATTGAAGCAGCCCGAATCTTGTTGCTTTGGTGGCAATGTGCCCAAAATGAAGGCGCTAACCTGCTCTTTAAGAACTACCACCTCAGTATCATGAATCTTCCTCTTCTTGGTAATTACATCCTTCAGAAACTTACCATAAGAGGGTATCTGCTCAATCGCCTCCAACAAAGGAATGTTAACAGAAAGTTTTCGAAAGCTGTCTAAAAATTTCTTAAATTGTGCATCTACTTTCTTGGTCTTGAGGCTGTTGGGGGTAAGGGACATGGACAACCTGTGCCCTCTGGTGTGGTGGCACATATGATGTCCTCTTCTCAGTCTCTTGAACAATTTCTTCTTCTGGGATGGGCTCTTCTGTGACCTTTTCTGCAACATCATCCACTATCTCTGTGGCTGTGACATCCTCTGTGGCCTCGCCCATTGCTTCTGGCTGTGTTATGCTTGGTTCATCGGACTTAGAGTTTAAAGTCTTCTTTCCACTCCTCAACAGAATTGCTTTGGCTTGTTGATTCCCTCCTGGAACATTTGTATTTCTTGGGAAGCCTTGTTGTGTTGGTTTCTTTAAACTTGAAATCTCTGCTGCCATCTGTGCTAAAGACGTCTCAAGTGTCCTCATTTGGGCCTCATGACTTTGTATAGTTTTCCCAAACTGATTCATAAATTCCCCTTGTTGCTTGATTTGTTGACCAAAGGTGCTCATCAGCTCTTGATTCTGCTTTATCACCTGGTTGAGAAAATCATTGTTCTTGTCCTTTGTCGTGGGCTGTGGCTTAGCATCCGGATCCTAGAGAAAGTTATTTGGATCCTTCCATGAGAACTTTTTATCTTTCCTCCAAGAGTAATCATTATTTCTGTACCCTTATTGTTGACGCATGTATTTGACCTGTGCTTCTTCATCTATTTCCTCCTCTTGTGCAAGTAGCCTTTTAGCAATTAGGTCCATCTTTTCATTGAGTTCTTTGATAGCTTTGGCATCTCCTACAGCCTTAACTTGTTTTGGAGCATCTCTATCACCCCATGACTGCTTTTTAGCCATGTTTTTTCAGAATTTCCCAACACATTGTATCAGTGTTATTCAGGAAGAACCCCGATCCTACTGAATCTAGATTACTTCTATCATGCTCAGAAAGAGCAAAATAGAAAATCTTGACCTACTTTTCTTTATCCAGCCCATGATGTGGGCATCTCCTCAGCATTATCTGGAATCTCTCCCAAGTCTCAAAATATGTTTCACCAACTTTCTGACTGAAATTGTGGATTTTTCTTATGAGATCATTGGTTTTCTCAGGCGGGAAAAATCTCTCAAAGAAAACTTCAACCATGTGGTCCCAAGATTCCACATACTCGTCGTCCAGATTATGTAGCCATTCCCGAGCATTTCCTGCTAGAGAACTGGGAAATAACTAAAAGTAGAGCATATCTTGTGGAAACCGGTCTATCTTGACCATATCACAGTTCTCCACGAACTGGCTTATGTGGGTCACCAGATCTTTATTTTTGAGCCCATGAAACACATTGGACTTGACCAAATTGATTAGGCATGGGTAAATTTTATAATTAGGAATGTTGATGGCCTGCTTCTTAATTGGCCCCTTAGATGCAGAAGAGGACGACGCCTTGATTTTCTCCCAGATTGTTTGTTCCTCAGCCATTACTTCGGTGTCAGAATCTGAATTCTCATAGTTTGATCCCAAAAATAGGACCTCCGGCGATGACTGTGCGTAGTCTGTGCTACGCGTACTCACCATGCACTAGTACCTGCACAGTAATAAATTTAATTAGGCACAATGCTAGACAATTACGGATTATGAAAGATAGACGATTAATTTCCAGAATTTAAATTAAAAAAATGTAACCTAGAGTGGCCGCTTGCAGCCCTCGTAGTGCCGAACATCAACATTCCCCGGTAAAAGCGCCAAAAACTTGACACGAATTTACCGTGCATAAAACGCAAGTGCACGCGCCAAAGTAATATAGGCCTTTGTGAGGCACGAGTAGAACTCAGGGAACGGATTTTCGATAGACTACTACTAACTATTTGCAATCAACTAGACCGATTAAAAATGGTTTGAGAATTGATTGAAAAAGAAAAGAAAAATAAAATAAAGTAAAATAATCGATTAAATGGTTGGTTTAATCAATTAAAGATGGAATCTTTAGGATTGTGGTTTCACAACAAGTTCTCGTTGTACTAGTTCCTACACAATTATCCTAATTTGTCTCCTATTCCGGGTAGTGGCCTGTAGTCAGAATTGTTCGCTGTCGTGATACAATTCACTACCTAAATCTAGGTCGGTTCCACGGTAGTAGTAACCTATACCCTAAATTAGGTGCATGAAGATCACACTCTGGGTTTCCACCATTAACTGTACATCACCTTATTCAAATGATTTATTAGTTAATGTGATATCTACCTCTTTTCAACCATTAATTCTTCTTTCAAAGTAATTAAAGGTATTCTATTATCATTAGGGTGATCAATCATAATGATATAATGGAGAAAATGAAATCATACCACGAATTTTAGAGACAAATTATGATAACTATGTCAAAACTATCATACAACGATTAACTGGGCTACTCCCGGTCCTAAAGATAAAGGGGATTAGCCCCACACATTCATCTCAACGAAAAACATGATGAGAGAAAGGGAAAACATAGGGAAACATGAATATATGTGATGTAAACCCCTGAACAGAGGAAATCCGGGCGTTCCTTGGCGCGGAGTGAACGTTCTACAGCCTTCCGACGGTGGAAAACATCTTATGCATCTCTCAAAACAATCGGGACGTAGCTCTCAGCTCCATTCTTCTCTCCTCTCCTTCTTGAGACTTCTCCGATGGCTAATGACATGATAGATTGCTTAGGGCCACCTTAACTAGGTATATGCACCACTTTAGGTCGCCCAAAAATCACCACCGTATGATTAGATATGATATTTAGCAGAACCTGATATGACGACGTCGATACCATCTACGCGGGTCGATGGTATCGACCTGCATGAGGCACCAGCGCTTGCGCGATTCTTGGGGTTCTCTCTGATGTTGCCTCGATACCATCGATAGTGTGTCGATGGTATCGACACCTTAGACATCACTTTTCTTTGGAATCCGACGCTAAAGCTAAGTTTGCTGAGGCGAGGTCGATAGTATCGACTTTGGGTGGATAGTATCGACACTTGGAAATCTGGCTCGCTGACGCTCTCTGGATACCATCGGCAGTCTGATCAATGGTATCGACTTCTGGTTTCTCTTCTCTGGCAATACACTGTGACCAGGTCGATGGTATCGACCCGTCGATGGTATTGACGGATGTAGATATCCCAATAGCCTAAAATGAAGAGAAGAACATGAATCAAATCCCACAAATATGATCTTGTATACATAATAAAAGGAAACAAGGTAAATTTGATGCAAAATGAGATTATAGACTAAATGTAGTGAATCATGCGATATTAATCACAAATATGATCAAAATACACATAAAACATATGCGTAACCAGTCTATAAAAATGACTCAAAACCCTTGCATCATGCACATTTTTGGAATATAATATAAATCCATTAGAATCATGTTTTAAATCACTTGTAATGATTGTATGATTTGTAATTAAGCTTTAAAAAATCAAGAGCACTTCGATCAAATATTTAAGCACTTCAATGACTTTTTTCAAAATTCATTACAGGTTGTCAATCGGTCCAGTTACAAATTCGACCGATCCCTTAATGAATTTTGAAAATGTCCAGGTTCAGTCCAGTTACAAACTTGACCAATCCATTCAATCCAGTTACAAACTCGACCGATCCCTACACTGTAAAAACTGAATAGTGCAATCGGTCGAGTTTCTGACACACAGAACTCGACCGATCACATTTTACAGAAAAGTATTTCTAACCATTGGAATGTTACAAAACTCAAAAAAATACATGTTGCAACATCCCAAATGTCTAGTATTCACCCTTGAGTGTTCCAAAAGTCTTCTAGGCACCCTCAACTATAAATAGGACCCCTTGATCTTTGTCCCTTAGTTAGCCAAGCACCATGATTTCCCTATTCTATAGTTGAGTAATCCTACAACCTCCTCTTTCTCTCTAAGCTTAATCACTTGCATCATTCATTAGAGTGAGTAGGAGATTTGTAAGAGAGCTAGTCCTAAATGTATATCTTGTGAGGCTCTCACTTCCACCACCTCCCATTCTCTCATTTCAACCATGAAGATGAAGGTTCTCTCTTTTGGTTAAGAGAGGTGAAGAAGAACAAAGGAAGGAGTCTATTGATGAAGATCAAGGCCGAAGACTTGGAGCAAGAGTGGGTAAGCCCTTAGTGAAGGCAGAAGACTCCTTTCTCAAGTGGGTAAGTCCTTGGTGGAAGCTTATCTGAGTGAAGGTGAAGTCAACGGCTGAAGATCCAAGAAGAGTGGGTAATTCCTAGAAGGATGAAGACTTGTGCAAGAGTGGGTAGGTCCTTGGAAAAGATTGTAGACTCATTGCAAAGTGGGTAAGTCCTTGGTAAGGTTGAAGACAGCTTGTATTGGATAGGTAGCTCCTTTGGTGGGTCATGTATTGTAAGTCTTATGAATGAATATAAGAGTGCAATGGTTCAGAAATCCTAGAGGTTGACCTCTCTAGGTAGTGGATTGACATACTTCTAGTTTGAAGTGTGGAACCACTCTACATAGCTTGTCACTTGGTGCTTGTTCAATCTCTCTCTCCCTTGCTATGTATGTTTTAGTTGTACTCACATTTCCTATTTAGCATCCTTATCTTGTGATATAACTTGAAGGTCTAATGAATTTTGTTTAAGTGCATTCAACTCTATTCACCACCCTCTAGAGCATTCAATCACCCATTCTAGGATTCAACACCTTCCAGAGTATATCATGAGACAAGGCCTAAATATTACTTTGATTTGATATTATCTTATCTTTGGGTTTTCACCCATTATTGCATTACTAATCTTAGCACGAGAGACATAATAATGTTTTGATCTTAGCATATAATCATGTATGAAGTAGATCTAAACAAGATATCCTATATTACATATACCTCTTAAATCATTAATGTGTTCACATAATAACATGTATAACATAACTTTAAACATGATAAAGTGAACAAAACATGATGATGCAATATAATGAAACCCAAGGCATGGACCACTTACCTACTTTCAATAGGAATAATCACCCCTATAATCATAATCTCAAATCTTGAGTTTCCTATCATAATAACTCAAACCCTAATTAACATATTATAAACCCTAATTGGGTCAATTCTTGAAATCTGAGAAGCCAAGGTAAAAAACGAGAATAATGACCTAGCCTTTTAGCTCAATCTCAAAATTTCAATTAACAACCATATATGACTTGACCCCATATTACATACCAATAAAGAGATATTAATTATCTAGTAGTGGCCAATCCTGATTTAAATAAATCCATTTATCATATCCCGAGATTGGATAAAATGAAAAATCAAAAGATGAGAAATCCCTTCTATTATATCACAAATCATAGGTGTGACAGAGGGTTTCTAAGTAAATTGAATCCATCAAATATCTGATAACATCCAATTTTGTAGATGTTACATACCTATTTTACCTTCATTTCTCTTAGCTTTTCAAAATTTATCACTATAAAAATTCCCCTTATTCTGGCATTTCAGGAAACATCATTTCTTTACTTACACTTTCTTCTTTTATCCAAAACTCAGCACCACCATCGTCCTGATGGCCCAACAGACCTCTTATAATAAAAAAATAGGCAATTGAGATCCTACAGAAGAGGCATCAAGCTCCAATTGACAGAACTGGAGCTCAACCTAACCATTGGTCCCTGACTAATGGCAAAACAACATGATGCCCTAATAGGGGTGTAAATTGTGTGGGTACAATGCATATCTATCCATACCCATACACATACTCATTTAATTTAGGGGTTTGGGTTCCGGATCTAGACCTATATTTAAAAAGAAACTACAATATTCGTACCCACAATAATAGCGGGTATGCGATGCAAATATGTGGTTATATAGAACATCATGTTGTTTATGTAATAACAAATAAAAATTTGTTGTATATATTTAATACAATGAAAATTAGATATTATTGAGGATATTAAATTGCAATAGTTATACTAAATAATGCAATATTTTATAAATTGAAGATTAGTTGAGTTAATTATTTACATATTTGTAGTCATTGCCATAGTATTTTTACTATGTAGAATATCATGTTACTATTTTAATTTGAAGATTAGATATGTTTCTCATGATTGTAATTAGAATTGTTAACTCTAAATTAGATGGATGGTCTCAACCTTGTTATAATTAGAGTAGGATAAAATCCCAAATATTATATTAGGTAGACTAGTAAAGTATGATATAAATAACATATTATTTAAGTAGTTATTTATGCATAGCAGGTACGTAGGTCTAGCGAGTCTGGGTCCAAGCTTACCCATTAGTGAACCCACTTATATGCGGGTCCAAGGGTATGTGGGTCCATGAGTATGTGGTTATAAAATCTAGACATGTGACATGTATTTAAAAGGTCCGAATTTGTGGGTCCACGGGTCTACCTGTACTCATTTATAATCCTATGCCTCGACAAAGGACTACACTCAAGACTCAGCTCGAGGGTTGGCCACTGGATGGCAACTTGTCATCCAGACAATCTGGCTTCCCGATGGACCAACAACCCGTCAGCACGCCTGATGGCTTGATTATCCAACAACGTGTCAGCCCAAGGCATAGATGCCTGATGGCCTAGAAACACGTCGGCTTGCCTGACGACTTGTCTGCCCACCGACCTGGCTGACCAATGGCCCAACAACCTATCGACATTCCCACATCAATATCGTCAATTGATAAAAGTTCATGTAGTTGGCGATCAACTGATGATGTCAATGACCAATGACACCATGACTCCATCGACCTACAAATCTCTACAGAAAGGATGCCACTGCCATAGAGTCAATTAAAGTGTGTACCCTTAAGGTACATGAGTCAAGGTTGATGGTGCAAGCAAGTACCCTACACTTAGGCAACACCTATAAATAAAGGATCAAAGGCCCCATAAGAAGAACATTTGTCTTCCACCATGAAGTGTTGCCCACTCCCATATTGAACCATCAACCGACAATGCTAAGGATAAGATTCAAGGATTCGTCGACCTCTAGAGCCTTCCCTAAGTCCTAAAGGTCTTTTTCAAGAGGAGGAGAAATTTTATACCTCGCCACCATTGTTCCATCACTAAAACTAGTGATAAGGAGACCTTATCTGACTTCTGTCCATATAGTTGTAGTTTTGTTGTATCTTCCTCCTTCTTCTCTGATTTGTTCATCTTCCTCCATATAGCATTCTCCATGTCATTGTATAATTGTAAATATGCTATGTCACTAACTACCATGAGTGTCTAGTTCATTTTTTGGGTTTGGGAGTAGCTACTAAGACTTTCCTAACATGTAAATACATATATCTTGTGATATATATACTCATGGCAATTTTTATCTCCATACTCTTGTTATTAATAATTCACTTGCATGATTATCGACCATCTTGTGTTTTTTGATTGCTAATGCCTCAAGAGACTAGTATTGGCTTATATCAAAGAGTTATGGAGTAGTGTGAATACATGAGAATTTTGGAATGGTAAGGCTTATGATCATACAATTTTATGTTGATTGTTTGTGTGTTATCTCGACAAAAGAGAGACAATCTTACAATATAGATCTATCCTAAGCTCAAGAGAGGAAGGAATAGACACTTATGATGATTGCTTGTAATCTTTCTAATCGTATACAATGGTTGTGGGTATTGCATGTTGGTGAGAGATCTTAGAGGGTGAAACCTAATCCATGTTTCCATCCATCCATATTTTCAAAAAACACTTAAAACTTCTTGTTCCATTTCTGTCATGTCTTATTTTTCTTACATTTCTTTGATTTCTACATTTTTTATTTGATACCACTCTTCCATAAGGAGCACCTATATTGATTTTGGTTAGGCACAACTAACCTAAGGCCTAAGATTCTTTACACATGCCACCTTTGTCCCTAAGATTGACCATGTTTACTACATAAGGCCATGTTATTATCGTTGGGGGTGCCTAAGCATCATGTTATAAATATAAAGTCAGATTACTCTAAATGCACTCCTTTTGGATGTGTGACTTAAGTTGATCAAATTTTTGTGTCATTGTCGGGGACAAGAAAAAATGGGCATTGTTAAGAACCCAAGGTCTACTTAGCATACACATGTGCCTTAGGTCTAGCAATAGACTTAACTGCACACTTTTAGATCTAATAACTCCATTCATCTTGAAGACCTCGTGTCATGTATCCAGATGCTAACCTGGACCGAATAATTTATTTTAGGTAATTTAGTGCGATTTGGATCCCTTTTCCTTTCTCGTGAATGAAATCTTACCTCCTCGTCAGAGAATTACTCAGAACATGGATGAGAATGCTGAAGATCACTATGAAGATCAACCGTAGAAAGAATAAGAAGATTTTCATGAAGCATAATTACCTCACCCTTATTTTCCTCCAAGAAACATCACCAATGATGATGGAGACTGAGGTCCATCTCATTTAGCTTTAGCCACAACATGTGCCAATGAGTCTAGGAACCTTGTTATCCTACCAAGGATCAATGTTGTAAATTTTGAATTGAAGCCAACCCTCATCAATGTGATACAACAAAGGATCTTTGGCAGGAACTCTCTAAACAAAATTCCCTATCACCTTCTTGATGCTTACAAGAATGTCTGTGACACCATGAAAATTAACAAGGTACCACAAGAGGTGATCTATTGTAAAGGATTCAACTTCTCTCTGAGGTACAAAGCACTGTCATGGTACCTCTCCCTAAAGGATAAAAGTATTAAAGGATGAGACCTCTTCTTGACGCCTTTGTCACCAAGTTCTATATGGTGAAAAACACCTTTGGAAAAGACAAAAAATCATTTGTTTTGGGTAGAAACCTAGTGAGAATTTATATGAAGCATGGGAACAATACCAAGAGTATCTAAGGGATTGACCTCATCACAATTGCTACAAAGGAATTCTTATAACAACTTTTTATGATGGACTTACCTTTGCTGAGATGACTTCACACAATGCCACTTCTGGAAGTGATTTCTTAGATAAGAACCTAAAGGACTGCATGATGATAGTCGATAACACAATAACATGGTTGCTTTGCAAGCTGATCTAAATGGTGAAAGAGGATCAACATGAACCGTCTCTGTTGTAAGAACCAATGCATATTCCAACTCTCTTAAGGCCCTCACTATCAATATTGAGAATATAGCCGCAGACGTTCCTTATATGAAGGATTCTTTGATAAAGGGGAAGAATAAAGTTGTATCCGCAATGAAGTGTGTAATGTGTAGAGAAGGAGGTCATGGTGTTGACCATTACATATACACCCACAAAGAGGAGCGTAACCAAGATGATAGTATTGAGAATGTCTCCTATATGAGTTTTAAGAGACCAGACCATTCAAGATTCTCTTATGGAAACAAGGATGACGCTGAGAACTCTCATCAACTGAATGTTCCAATTGACCCACCTGCTAGACCGCCTAGGTTAGATGGAGAAGGTGTACCATCTGGATTCACCCGTAATACAAATTATCAATAGAACATAAACAATTTCCAAGGGTAGAACCATAACCATAATTGTAACTCTAGAGGCCCTAGACAAAATCAAGACCATGTCCCCTTGAGTAAGACTTAATAATCAAGATGTCTGCCTTTTCTAAGAGACTAGTCGGCATAAATGACAAACTGAACCAATGCACCATTAACAACAACAATATACTAAGTATGATGCAATCTCAGATGGGAGGTGTAACCTCACAAATCACTAATCTACAAGTACACAACAGATGATTGACCCACATCTCATGAATCTCACTGAGCTGATCAAGAATCCTCAAGGAAGGATCTCGTCAATGACCAAGTGTAATCCCACAAGTCATGAAATGACAAAAATGGCCACACTCAGGTCAGGAAGAGTTCTGGAAATACCAACAACTAAGGTTGCTCAAGAAAATTTTGCTACCTGTGATTACCTACTTGAAACTAATGTAGTAGAGGAAAAACATGAAGTTGAAGTAATTTCTAAGAAGGTTATGTCAAAAGAAAAAGGTAAGGGAAACAATTCAGCAAAAGAGAAGAAATTTGATGTTGCCAAAGAAGCAATAGGCAATAGGGATCCTTACGTACCAATGATACCTTTCCCATATAAGCTGATCAAGGCTCATTTTAAAAAGGGATATGGGAAGTTTATCAAAGTTGTGAAGAAGCTACACCTTGACATCCCTTTCCTCGACGTCATTGAAGAGATGCCAACTCATGCGAAGTTCTTCAAGGACCTTATTACCAACAACAGGCATGAGGTTGAAACTAAAACTATGAGGCTTGCCAAAATGTCTAGTGCTTTTGTATAGGAAAAGATGCCAACAAAATAAAAGGGCCATGGATCCTTCACCATCCCATTCAACACGGGAGATAATGAGGGAAGAAAGGGATTAGATGATATTAGAGCAAGAATCATCTTAATGCTGCTCACATTAGCCCAGAGGTTGGATCTAACTGACATGGTAAAGATTGGGATGTGTATTCAATTAGCATATCACACCTTCATGAAGCATGTTGGAATAGTAGAGGATGTTCCTACCCATGTAGGAAGATTCTTTATTCCTTGAGACATAGTTGTCTTTGACACAGTCGAAGAATCGACATGCCTTATGATATTTGGGTGGCCATTCCTTTCTACATGAAGAACCCTAATTGGTGTGCAAGATGGGACTGCCACCGTAAGAGTTGGAAGTGATCACATTGACTTCAAGGTCCAAGACTCCACTAGGGGATCATCTATCTTTGAATTAGTTTATTTCATGGATAACCATAATCAATTCTGTGAGGAAATACAAGAGCAGAATGTTGTAGTGGATCCTCTGGTGAGGGCACAAACTGACCCTAGTTCTAATGAGGAAGATCCTGAGGTAATTGAACTACTCAATTATCTATAGTAACAGGAAAGGGACTATAGTGATGAATAAGATTGTGTGATATATGTGAAATATGCTAGCCCTAAGAGGAACCCTTATGAATAAGAAGTACCAAAGTCCAAGCGTGAATTAAAATAGCTTCCTGAAGCTTAGAAGTATGAATTCCTAGATGATGGAGATCAAAATTTAGTGATTAATAGTTCTTCTCTATCTGTCGAGCAACATGAGAAACTTCTAGATGAGTCCAAGTTGAGAAGAAAGGCTATTGGCTATTCAGTTGATGATATTGAAGGCTTGAATCTTGCTAACTGCAGGAATAAAATTCAACTAGCATCTGATGCAAAGCCTCTGGGACAAGGCCAAAGGAGGCTAAATCAATGTCTTAACTACAACTTCGATGGAAATCTAGATGTTTAGGATAATACCATGAAGTTTTTAGTATAACCAGACCACTTGATCGATTAGAAACTCATTAAATTGGTATATATCATAAAGTGTTAATATCAATAACTACTATGACTATAGTACCCTACTTCAAGAAAAAAGTAATATACATTCAGGATAAAGAAGATTATATGATAATAATATGGTTGATAATATATATTCAGATGAAAACTTGGAGGCACGAAAAATACCCAATCATGAACAAAAACTAAAGCTTTGGCTTCAGATTCAATATAAGAAGCAACAACCTGAGAGAGAACAGATAAATATACTTCAAAACAACACATTGTTGAATATTTCTCTTTATATCTATATTGAATTCTACCTTATGAATTGATATCATCTAACATGTAAGGAGTGGGACCCGAGAGGGCATCAATTTTTAGGAATAAGCCCATATGTTCCAAACATACCAAAATGGTATGCTGGAATAGGTGTAATTTTTTTATTTCTCAAATGATGGCATACAAAAGACTAAACTATAACAACATAATGATATTTCATGACTATATTCAATTCATAAAGGTTACATAAATTTCTTATACTAAGGGGCTTACATGAAAGTTAGAACATACAAATCTAAGTAGAGGGATATCCAACTATCTTATGTCTATCTCCCCACAAGCTCCACCTAGCAGGTCCATGTCACCACATCTAGTCTTCCAAATCCTACAACTGGGGCTAGAAGCATACCCATGAACAGAAGACAACATTG
Organism: Alisma plantago-aquatica; assembly: GCA_963693085.1. NCBI lineage: Eukaryota > Viridiplantae > Streptophyta > Magnoliopsida > Alismatales > Alismataceae > Alisma > Alisma plantago-aquatica. The sequence goes on along the minus strand of OY856413.1, from coordinate 993,561,591 downwards.
TAAAAGTATCAACATACAAGCCGCTATGAGCATATTAATGGGGATTATCAATATAAGGAATAAAGGACGTTAAGGGTAATTAGGTTTCCCATAGAAGAGGAAAGTATCACCGAGTGGGTGTCAAAAGAATATGAATTTCAAAAGATGATTTACAAGAATTACACTTGCCATTAGATAAAAGAAGGTATGCCACAAAACACAAATAAAGTATTTTAGGACACAAAACCCATCGTCAATAGCCAACCTACATGCATGCGAGATAAGCATAACACAAGTGTAATATAAATAAACAATGACGGTTAAGGCTCACTACCTTAAAACCTGATAGAGTAAGGCACACAACCAAACTCCCAAATATATATAGTGTGGGCATAAAATCCAGGTATGGAGCACACAACCTCCATCCCAAAAATACAACATGGGCACACAAACCAAAAACCAAAGTACTTACACTACTCTAGGACTATTGAATCACAAAACATGCATAATGTAGAGGCAAGTGAAAGTATGGTCATATAATAGAATAAATGAGATTGTTGTCATATAAATGGACAATATAAAACATTCACCACAAAAGTGGGCAAAATTAGGGTTCCATCTCACAATCAGGAATAACATGGTTTAAATTTCACTAATAGAGTTTCATCAAGAAGCAAAGTATAATTTAAAAGTCCAACATAGATCAAGAGTTCATAGTCATTAAGATTAGACTCAAATAGGTCATCGAGTCAAGAAAGAGAATATTCATCACCAAAATACTTCAAAGAGGCTAAAGAGAGAGGGTGAAGAAAATAATTTCTCAATTGACTCATGGGGGGATGCAACACACCTCAAGGTGTTTGTCAACTTGTAAAACTCCAAACCCTAATCCCAAGTCAGGGTTCTTGTTCATCTATCATAGATTTTTATATAGAAATCATTAATTAGAATATGTATTATAAATCTTAGATTACAATTATGATTTTTCTCTACTATAGTTTGTGAACTATTTTTATTTATATATAGAATAATTTTCTAATTCCAACAAGTATTTTTGCATAACATTTAGATAACAAGATAATTAGTTATGAATTGTTGAATAATTGACCAATAGAGCACAAAGAAAAATCCACATGGGCAAACATTATCCACACAGACAAGAATGGGTCAACTGAGATGGCCCAATCAATGATGGTAATTTGGCCCAGTCAACGACCAGTGAGGCAAGCGTTGAAGAAAACAAATTGTAGGCGAAATGATGATTCTGTCCCTAGTGGAAAAACAAAGCAAAAAGGAAAACGAAGGGCACATAAGAGAAAACACCAAAGGGGTTCATCCTCTTGCCTTGCTCTCACATCATGGCCACCAAAGCAGCACATCAGGTTGCCAACAAGATTGATGAATATTGCATGTAGCGAGAATTGATGATGTTAACTATCACAAGATGAAGGTGTGAGGCCGATAATGCTTACCACTAAAGGAATTGAAATGGTGTGAAGCGATCTCGGATTTTTCCAAGCCGTCATGACGATCACAGTTTAAAGCTCGAAAAAGGGGACATAAGAAGGATGGGAAGAAATTGAAGACAAATTCTTGGAGGTGCAACGGGTTTGAGGGTATGATCTTGCATATATATATATACATATATATATATATATATATATATATATATATATATATATATATATATATATATATATATAGGTTAGGGTGTATGGCGGTGTGTGTGTGGAAGGTACTAAGGTATGGGGAGAGAAAATTAAGCAAAACGTGAATAAAACAAACTAGGTCAAGATCTTAAGCTAGTTAGATGCAGATTTGTGTTTAAAATTTAATGCACATTATTTCATGAAGTTTCATGATCATAGAGGGAGAAATCCTGGACGAAGGAAACCAATGAATCCATGTGTACTGTTCACTCATACGTGAGGTAGGAGATGATCATCGTGTTACTATATGGAGATCAAACGGTGCATGCAGGGTGCATCATTAACATCTACTCATAAGTTGAAACCATAGCATTATTGACTCAAATCTGGAAATTGAGCATGACGGTTGTGTAAAACCCAAACCTTTAGTAAGTCACTTACAACTACCAAATATTTTGTACATTGGGCATTTAAAGCTTATTTTTTCTTTCTTGATCCATTTGGGGTGCAATCATGATTCAAATTATACCAAATTTTGCACCTATTCTAATTAGGACATGTAGATTCCAATTTTGGCATTAATTTTTTGTTTTGAAAATATCTAATATTTTATTTAATATTTTTAGATCTTATCATTTATTTTACTCCCTTAATGAATGTGAGGCATCTAGAAATACTCATATATATGAAATTTGACCTACAAGCAAACTTAAACATGAGGAATACAAATTTGAAATTAATTTTTCCTTTTAGAATAGTTTATAATTTTATTTAATATTTTAGACCTTAAGTTATATTCTCTCTCCTAAATAAGACTAGGATGGATAAGATTGTTCAAATAATGTGAAAAATAACATATCGACTAATTTTGGTATATGAAATTCGAATTTAGGATTTGTCTCCACTTTAATTTTTATGATTATAAATGAAAATTCCAATTGCTATTCTCGTACATATATAAAACACATTATCCTCTTATTTAGCCATTATGCAAGAATTAGTTAGCAAAGAAAATATATATGCCATATTTTATGGATTTACCTATATGTTAGCACATATTTATATTATTAAGTTAATATGGATGAGTTATTGATATATGATGTTGATTATAGAATATATGTATTAGAATTATACATTAAGGTGTAACTTTATTATTGTTTGGTCAAATCTAAGGAACCAAGCCTACTAACCTCCTAGTCAAGGAATAGGATAAGGTTATAGGTTTTAGTACATTACAACACTCCACTCCTTATTTCGTGCTCAAAATCTAACCATCCTCACTAACTGACCAATATCTCTCCACCCCTCAAAAGGTTTAACCTAATAGGCCAAGCTAAGAAACATCAAGGTACTAGGGTTGCTTATCTATCTTCCAGTTGTGAATATTTTAGGGATTCATGTTGTTCATAAACCATGCATCCAAGTAATAGGTCATACTCACCTAGGGTTGAGTTTCAGGTCCTTGTGTTACTAACATATCAACCCTAAGACTCACATCTCAAAACTAAATATCATAGTGTACACAATAGTAGATCAACTAAACCTTTAAATAATGCCACATATTCCTAGTCATCACTTCATGCACAAACCTAGGGTTATTCTAGGGTTCCCCTATCAATACTTCATACATCTCTTCTCTGTGACTTGCCTCAAGAAAACATCAATAAAATCCATACAAATTTTCTGTTTACATGTAATAGTATAATAAAAATGATCTTTTCTGAAAAGAAACTATGCAATATGAAACAAACATGGTGGTTAAAATTTAACTCGAAAACCAAGTCATGAATTCCATGTTAAAATCTCCTTATCATACTACTATATCATTCTCATTCCAAATTCCACCCTAAAGATAGATCTTAACTTCTAGAGAAACATGTCACCTTTAATCTATATGGTAGGGTAGGAGTACATAAATCCTCATTGTATTAGGGTTTCTTAATCTTGATTCTTATGTGCACCTCATATGTTTCTAATCAACCTTTCATCATATTATGAATAACATAGGTCAATTATAGGGTATACATCTCACTTAGAGGGTGATGATGTAAGGATAGGGTTCTAATTAGGGAGACAAAAATGAAATAGTAAAAAATCCGACCACTATAGGCTCTGATACCGTCTTGTAAGGTGTGGGTCCTGAGAGGGGATCCACTCCATACTAAATTTTGAGCAATATACCCATCTATTCTGAACATACTAAAATGTTATGCTTGAATAGGTGTAAAATTTTCATTTCTCAAATGATGCATACAAAAGAGAAAAGTATAGCAGAGGAATTCATGACTATATTCCATTCATAATGGTTACATACAATTCTCATACTATGGGGCCTACATGAAAGTTACAACATATGGATCTAAGTAGAGGGATATCAAGTAAGACCCCTGACGTGACACACCACCACACAAAAATGAGATTACTCAAAACAAAACAAGCAATCAACTGTCAAACAAACCACATAGCCAGAAAAGAGGGTAGATTAAAATTGATTTAAACATTGCAAACATGTCCAAAAAATTTCACATATAAGTTCAACAACCTGCATACAAGCATATACCACATCAGGTATTTGCATATCTGTCCAGTGGCTAAGGTCACAACATGTATACAAAAGATGTGATTGACATGTACATGCCATCTATCAACACTAGTATACTTCCAAGACTCGAGTCGTTATATACATATCATCCACAAAACATCCCCTGCCCATACCTAAGAGTATAGGGATGACTCTAGGACTCTACTAACTACTACTCAACCTTGTACTCCTACTTCTCTCCCAACTACTCTTCTTCACTACAATGAACCTGACCACGTCGCTGATGACCACCTAAAAAGATGCGGTGACCCATGAGGTGAGACCCATGTCCCAATGAGAGATATAGCTCTTAATAATGGTTATTGATTACAACAAATTATATAATGTTATTAAGTAGATAAGAAAGTTAAGCAAGTTAAACAGACATGCATAGAAACAAGTATGATCGACAAGGTATATAAAGAAATAGATAAAACTATCATTTACTAATAGTTGATCACTCAGTGCATTATAAAACAACTAGTAGTATAAGAAATAAGGCAAGGGTAACAACCAGTGTAAGTCGTGCTTATCCCTAAATAGATATACTACAAAAACTAGATTACGTCTTTGATTAAGCCCTGGGGAGTTTGAGGTATACCACTCAGACTCCAACTGACCACTGTGAAGTGCTATTCAGTTTCGTATAAAATCTAGGAGAGTCAACATCCTAAGATCTCCCACCCTTGATCAGTACGAGTGAAAATCAGTGACATAATAGTCAAGCTGCATATAGTGACATATAGTCAAGGTGCTAACACCAACCCGTCCTTGGTATAAAGGTGAAGGTGCTCGAAACCATGGTATATAAAACCCTATCATCCGAGGTACAAGTACAACTGAAAATATCCTCAATCACATCACATGTACAATTTCTCAAACCGAGGCATGACCGTAGCCATCTTCCATAACCTTGGGATTAGGATGTTAAGGATGTACACTCCATGCTCCCCGCATACTCAATAGTATGCACTTTGAGTTTCTCTTAGGAATACTCATTTCCCCACCCAACAAGTTCTGACATTGAATGGTTCTATGGCTCAGGGCACTACATGATTAGGGTTTCACTTGATTAGTTAATGTCAATTGGTGAATTAAGGCTACATCAGACAAGTGGACATAAAAACCCTAATTCATTTCTAGAAAGCATATGATACATAACAACTTCAAAAGATATAAAATGCATGAGAGATAATTCTTATCACACTATCACTAGATACCAATCCTTGTTACATCATGAAGAGGATTACACCTCCATTGGGCTCAAGACATGCCCAAAGGTCATCAAGAACATTCTCATAATCACCTGCAAGAGCATCATTGTCTTTTCACACCTTATAACAAGATTCAATAGACCATCACCATACTTTTATCATAACATTGCATTAAGTAGTTTGTGATGATCATACAACAAACATTAGGTTTACAACCAAATTGAGAAGGTATTCTATCAATATACAAATTGCACATGGAAGCTAAGTATGATTAACCATCATCACATGTTTTTATTAGGGTCAGTGTAGCAAGATAAGATGGATTTGTGTTATACATCAACTTATTTTGGTGACTATTAGTTTTCATTCATATAAGGGCAAAGGTAATACCACAAAGTTATGGGCATAAATCCGTCGATTCTTCATCATCAAGGCCTAATCATCAAGCCATAAATTTCACTTAAAACCATCAGATGTTGAATAAGAAAAACCATTGGATGAAATACAAGTAAAACCTTGAACTATATGTCTAATGAAACCATCGAGTTGTAATATAGAAAGACCATAGACTTTGAAAGCAGGGTAACCATTGGTTGTGAAACAATTGACCCAGTCTAACCATTGGTTGATGAACCATAAGCCTAATACAACTACTGACTGATGAACCATCAAGTTAGGAAAACCATTGGTTGATGAACCATTGAGTCAAGGAAACCATTGGTTGATGAGCCATCAACCCAGTCCAACCATTGGTTGATGAACTATCGAGTCAGGGAAACCATTGGTTGTTGAATCATTGAGTCAGGGAAACCATTAAATTGTGGCCTATATGAGTCATAAACTTAACCTAGTCAAGCCATAGTTTGTTAACAAAAAAGACATTATCGGTTGCTGACCCTAAAGAAACCATCGGTAGTGGACATAGGGTCCACCATCAGTTATGACACCTAGGACCACCATTGGTTGTGGTGCCTGACGCCACCATCAGTTGTGGTTTCTAGGGTCACCATTGGTTCATGGAGTCAAAAGGCCCATTGATTGGTACAAAAAAGACAACCAAAATAGCACCAAGAACAAAACCTTCAGTTTGCAACACAAGAAAAGAAAACAACTCAAAACCCTAGAAGAGAACCATCATTTGAGAGAGATAAATCCATCATTTTCCAGAAGCAAGCTAGGTGTAGAGCTTCCACTACCAAAGGAAGGCCATGCACATGTTTTAGAGTCCATCTAAGAAGATAACTACTCAAGAACTACTGTCTAATTATAAACCCCATGTGAAGGTGTTGCTTTTCTACTTAGAACTTCGTTCAGAGAAAGATCTAGTACATGCAAGCTATAAGTAAGAAATAAACGTGGAGAAAGTTATATAACTTGCCTCTAGGATGAAGATGAAGCTCCAAAAAGAAAGGTAGCTCGATAAGAAGAGGAAGAAACTCTAGATTGAGCACTCCACACGGCCAAGCTAGTTCCTTCCCCAAGCAAGGAAGCAAAACCATAGGTCAAGGAAGTAAGAAAGAGGTGTTCTTCAAGCTCTAGCACAAGCTCTACCATGGAACACCATGGGTACAACCAAGAAGAAGAAAGTAAAAGGTAGGATAGAAAAGAAAACGAAGGAAAGGGGGAAGATATCACTTACCTAGGCCAAGAAACCAAGTAAGGAAGCACCAAACAACCTCTACTAGGGTAGATCTGAACCCTAGGTGCACATGCAAGCTAGATCAGCCACCTTCTTCTACCTTGGAACATTCTTCTCAAACAAGAAAGGAGGGACGAGATATAGACATAAATGAAGAGAGAGGGGGTCCAAATGGTTCGTTTTCATGGAAGGGGGAAGTTTATAAAGCTATGGGTGATAGAGAAGAGAGGGTTAAGGTGTCCTACCATGCTTGCCATGTGTTCATGCACAAAGGACATCACGTCCATGAAAAGTAGAAACTCCATAATTTATGGAAGCATGTAGGGATATTGGATTATGGATTACCATGGTGGCCATTGAGTTCCAAAGCATGGTGACCATCGGTTGATGCACCAAGGGTTGCAAGGGTCAAAACCATTGGTTGTAGCACCTTCCTAGGTGAACCACTGACCCAAGGAGCCTCAAGAGGGGAATCCATACAACCTATCACCTCTAGGAACCACCATAAGATACCAAAACACAAGTAGAGCTATTGTATCTCACCCATCCATGAGGAACGTCAAGTTTTGGCCTCCAAGGTAGCTCATCCATGAGGGCAAACCCTAACTCAACCCTAGGTAGATGTCCCCATCAAACCAAGGTGCATCTAGGTGCACAAGGAACAAATAACTCAATAATGATAAGAAAACATGTAATTCACAACAAGCATGTGACAAATTTCAAGAAAAACCCTAGATATGGGTAAATTGCATAAGAGTATGAAACATGCACATATTTGCATAGCTTGGTCAAACAATGACCAAACTGGACCAAACTTGAAACTTAAGCTTGTAACATGATATGAAAGCACGTATTATGGGTTATATTAAGGTTTTAAGCATCCAATTATGATAATTAAGCTTGTTCAACCAAAAAGCAATGTCAGGGGCTTACACTTGACCTTTTTTTTGGTTGAACATGCTTTTGTGTCATAATTAGATGCTTGAAATATTAATTAAACATTAATATGTGATGTAATATCATGAGGCAAGCTTAAGTTTCAAGTTTGGTCCAGTTTGGACATTATTTGAGCAAGTCATGCAAATATGTGCTTGTTTTGGACTTTTATGCAATTTACCCATATCTAGGGTTTTTCTTGCAATTTTTTACATGCTAGCAGTGTCTCACATGTTTTCATACCATTTTGATATATTTGTTCTTTGGGGAGCCTTGACACATCTTGGTTTGGACAGTGACACCTAACCTTGTGTTGAGATTAGGGTTTGTTCTCATAGATGCCCTAACTCGATGGTTGACCCTTGAGTGTTGGGACCCGATGGGCCACCTAATGTTGGTGTCTGCCAATGATTCATGAGGTATCTAGTGTTGGTATTCAATGAGTTGGTTGACACCTCTTAGTTTCCAACATTCCTAGGGTTGGCAGTCGATTGGTTTTTTAACACCTCTTGGCCGACAACATTCCTAGGGTTGGCAGTCGCCAAGATTTCATGTGGTTTCTAGTGTTGGCAGTTTCCAAGTTTTCTTATGTGGTCATTTGATTTCTGAACAACATGATTGATCCAGTTGCATGTATGAGATGCTTGCATGGACGAGATGTTTTGACCTTGTACAGATGGCATGCATGGCTTGACACCTCTCCCTTCCTTTCTCTCTCACCCTAAACCTTATGTATACCTCCCTCCTTGAATGCACATGAGTTCTTTACACAACTAGATCTCTCTCTCTCTCTCTCTTATTTATTACTGCTTGGAGCTCGTCCCCTTTACTTGGTGGAGAAGGAGGAACCAAGGAAGGATAAGGTTGGCCGATCTTGCTTGCATGTGCACCTAGGGTTTAGATTCACCCTTGTTGGGGTCGTTTGGTGCTTCCTTGCTTTGCTTCTTGTTTTTTTAAAGTGAGATATCCCTCTTTTCCTTCATTTTTCTTTCTGATCTATCTTCCTCTCTCTCCTTCTTGGTCGGATCCATGGTGGATCTTGTGCTATAGCTTGAACAACACCTCTTTCTTGCTTCCTTGACCTAGGGTTTGCTTGTTTTTGGAGAAGGATCTAGCTTGGTCGAGTGGACTACTCAAGATAGGGTTTCCACCTTCTGTTCTCAATCTACCTTGCTATTTGAACCTGATTCATATTCTTTGAGGTAAGTTATATAACTTTCTCCATGTTTATTGCTACACTTATCTTGCATGTACATGATCTTGTCATAAAATGTTGTTCCAAGTAGAAAGATGCTATCTTTGCTAAGGGCTGAGTTAGATGGTGGATCTCGAGTAGATAATTCTTCATGATGTACCTCTAGACCCGGTGCATGTTTCTCCTTGAAGATAGACACCCTAGACCTTGCATATGTGTGTGGTTCCAAGTGGTCCACAAGTTCTCTAACCTATGTTGGCAGCCAAGTTTTCTAACCTATGTGGTTGTACCTCAGATGATAGGGTTTGTATACCCTGGTTTCTAGTGTTGTGACCTATATACCAAGGACATACTAGGTTTTTTTGCAGTAGGACTTATATGTCATTGTGGCTGACTCATACTCGATGGATGAGATCTTAGGATTTCAACTCTCCTATATCTTGTATGTAACTGAATGACGCTTAACAATGGTCAGTTGGAGTCTGAGTGGTATACCTCAAACTCCCCAGGGCTTAATAAAAGATGTAATCCAGCCATGTATCATATCTATTAGGGTTAAATGTAATTCACATTTTTTGTTAACTGTAACATACCAAATCTTGGAGTTTTATCTTTTGACCCTCTTTTCCATCTTTTCCTTTCATTTATATCCTCTTTGGCTTTTCTGTTTAATTTGTGGAGAATATGATGGTCTAATGAACATTTGTTCACCTTTTCTCTCAATATTTGGGTTTATGCACAAATACTTCATTAGCTTAATTACCATAATTAAGTGCTCTAAATCTTAATCTAACTTTTTGATGTGATTTGAAAACATAAAATATGACACATAACTCATTTTGGTAGTAATATGAAGATAAGAAATTTAATTGAATGAATAATTTAGATAATGGGTCGTTAATGGGCCATATGACATATCTCATAAAAATAAGTCTCAAAATAGTAAATAAACTTCAAATTCAAAATCTACATATCAAAATTTGCCTACATGTCAAATTTCATCTAATTTGGACAACCTTGAAATATTAGGATAAGTTTAGGAGAGAGAAAATGAGTAAAAGGCATCAGTAATAAATAATGTGATTATATAACTTCAAAAAATATAAATAATGGAAAATTAATATTCTACACATCAAATATAACTTGTGGATAAAGTTTGGTCCAATTTGGATGTTGTTTGTTCAAGTTATGCAATTTTAGGTACATTTTGGACTTTTATGCAATTTACCCAATTGGGAGGGTTTCTTTGCAAATTATCACATGAATTATAATAATTAGATACCACCTTACCATTATCGAATTCTAAAACCATGGGAGCACCTAGTTTCACCTTGGTTTGATGGTATTGCTTTCCAAGGGCATTTTAGGATTTTCCTCTTTATAAGTGAGCTTATCTTTAGAAGCCATCGACCAATAGGGTTATTTCTTTGATGGAGGTCGGTTGGGATGGCCTAGAAGGGTCCAAAAACCGACCTTATATATTTTTTAGAGCCCCCATGAGGTGTCCACTTGCAAGGCCATGAAGCCCTAGGCTGAAGACACATGGAAAGTCCCATAAAACACCTCATGCTTGAACTTTTTCTATATATAGCCATACATACCCCTTTCCCAACTCACAAATTCGAAACTCTTGGTCTCTTTTTCTTTCCTCTAGCTTAGAGAATAGTTCCTTTTGTATTTGGCCACGAAGTTGCTGACCCAAGGTAATAGAGGGAGCCTACCTTGGTGAAGAAGGCTCATATGGTATCCAAATTGCTCTATTAGGATTTCTTAAGCTCCTCCTTGGTGATTTTAACCAAAACTAGTAAGAATCCTCCTTCCCTTCCCTATTTTCATATTGATAGTATTTATCACACCTTTCTAAAAGTCGGAATCATGACCTTCCATGATAAAACTCCACTAAGAACCCTAAAACATCTCATCTCCATGCTCTTTTTCTAGGGTTTATCACCTCTAAGTTGAGAAGGAGATCTTTGTTCAAGAAAGGAGCTAGGCATGGAGCAACCAGACCTTATAACCTCGTGATTATTTCTGTTTGGACCTTATTATCTTCCCTAGGTATGAGATTCATAACCCCCTTACCATATATTTCTTATTACATGCTTAAAACTCATGATCTTATGTTAAAAATTGACGATGTGTCGATTTCTAATTGGTCGATTTCCAATCATTCACAACTTTTGATTCGTTCGTCCAAAAATTCAAGTAAAATATGTTCTGAACTCAGAAAAATATTTTATTTTTAATAAAATATTTCCAAGTATTGGTTTTCGGTTTTGTCGAATAGAGTTTTTAGAAAATGAATTAAATACCTAAAAATCACCAAAAATACACTTTAACCTTCATAACTCCAATATATAAAAAATTATATGTTTTCTTAATCATAAAAACCAAACTAAGTTAGCGGTGATATTTTTGAGGTCTTAATCTAGGTTTTGTATAAAAATTTCATATATTAGGCTTCAACTCTTTAATGTATATATGTTATTCTAATACATGAATATGAAATTGGAAATAGGACAAGTGGACCTTGATTTCAACTAAAGGTTTGGAAAAGAGGTTAATAGGACTCTAAGTAAGAGGTATGTGCAAACCATATTTATGTATGTGCTATGTATGTGCATCTACCCCCTTCAGTTGGGAAAATTTTATACCATTACCCATGTTCCCTAATGAGGCTTAATCTGACCAAATTCATGATTCTTAAAATCTAATTTATTTATGCCTTAAAATCAGTTGTAGTATTATCTTGTTTGAGTTTTATACCCCACTGCCATGTAATATAAATCCTTTGATTAATCTTTACATAACTCTTTTTCTAGCATGTAGTTATGTGTTCTATTTAATTGTAAAGTAGCGGTACTTATGTACAACCACCCACAGAGGGCATGTAAATAATCGCCCTGGGGAATGTCTTATTCTCCCCATAATATTGTAGGTGACTGGGAATGTCTTATTCTCCCCTCACCTAAGGTTAGAGGTTCAGTAGGTTCCTCAACCCTACTTACTTAAGTAGACATATTAATTTACATGCAAACCCTTTATTTACATGTGTTATAGGCAAGTTTCCTTATTTAAAGCCTCATACTCTTGCTGTCTCATCTTATGATGAATCCCTAGAAAGATTTACTTTTTATATTTATCTTGTCACCTTTAGTATAGTTTAGTGACACATACTTTTTCTTCCCTTTTTCTTTTTGCTGGGTGCTTTCCCAACCACCCAGATGTGGAGCAAGGTGTTGGATAAGGCATGAAGATCTTAGTGTTGCCATGAAGTTAGCTGATGGATATGTTTCTTGGAGACAAAAGTGGAGTAGTCTAGATTTCCCTCTACTTAGATCCTCATTTTGTATAAATCATGTACACCCATATTGGGGAAATTTTTATGTACACTTTATTTAAATTGAATATAGTCAAAATTTTATCTTCCACTGCTATCTAAATTGGATTTTGTTTACCATTGTTATTAGTAGAGAGGTGGATTGATTTCACTTCTTTACATTAACCCTTGCCTTGCTTCTTATATTGCTAGTTTTTGTATGATGTAGTCAACTATTTAGTAAATTATAGTTTATTTGTTCCTTTCTATATATTGTCAATCATGACTATTGCTATGCCTATCTGTTTAAATTGCTTAATCTATATAATCTAATTAACTTATTTAATAATATAATCTACTATAATCAATAAGTATTATTGAGATTTATATCTCTCATTGTCAGGTTGGTCTCACCTCTTGGGTCACCACATCTTTTTAGGTGATCGTCAATGACGTCATCATGATCATGGTGGTGAGGAAGAGAAGCTTGGATAACAGTAGGAGTAGAAGGTTGGCTAGTAGTTAGTGTGTCCTAGAGTCGTCACTTACTCTCAGGCCCTAGCAAGGGATGTTTTGTTGATGATATGTACATTGAATCGAGCCTTTGGATGTGTGTCAATGTTTGTATATGTCATGTATATGTAGAGCAATATCTTTTGTATATAGGTTGTGGCCTCAACCACTGGACATTCATATAAATACTTGATATGGTATGTGTCGATATGCAAGTTGTTGGACCTTTATGTAAATATCTTTGAACATGATGGTAATTTTTAAATCAGTTTTCTAGATGTATGGTTAATTAGTGATCGATCACATGTTTTGTTTTGAGTAATTTCATTTAGCATGATGGGGCATCATAGTTTGGTTGGTGTTAGATCTTTATGTTCACTGAGTCTACAAGAATGCATGACTTAGGTTTGTGTATGTTCTTACATAATCCAACATATCTAATCATAGCTTATGCTTATGCAGATATGTCTAGAGAATGTGAAGAGCATCCAAGAGTAGTTAAGTAGCGCTAAGAGGAGGAGGTAGGAGGCTGACACATGATGGAAGAGTGCATGTGATGGGGGTAGAAACAACCTACCTTGCCTCAGTTTGACATTGCATCCATGGAAAATCCAACCTTACAATCCATGTTTGGACAACTCATGGAGATAATTACACACAGTGTATAGAGTGCCCGTACCTCAAGCTAGGTCAGTCATCCCTAATGTAGAATCATAAGGTTCTGGGAAGACATTTGAGAGGTTACAACGTGTTGGATCTATCGAGTATGCAGGTGAAACAGACCTGGCTGATGCTGATAGGTGATTGACAGAGCTCAAGAAGGCATTTAAGATCTTGAACATCCTAGAAGAGGACAAGGTAAAACATGTTGTTTACCTATTGAAGGGCAGCGATGGCCATTGGTGGGCCACAGAGGAGGAAAAAAAGACCAGGAGTTGTTGCGAGTTGGGAAGAGTTCTGACAAGAGTTTATGAGTAATTACTTCCCAGAGACGTATCTGGATAAGAAGACATCATAGTTTGAGAAGTTGCGCCAAGGTTTAATGACCATCAACGAGTACGAGGTGAAGTTTATGGAGATTTTGAGGTTCTATACTCATATGGCATCGACAGAAAAGGAGAGGATTCAGATGCTTGAGAAGGGTCTGAGCACAGAGTTGTCTACGACAACCTCTGCTTTAGAGAATAGAGAGAGGTTCTCTACCTTTGTGGAGTCTGTGAGGAGGATCTCAGTTAACAAGAAGTGTGAAGCCAACACTAAGCAGACGTCCACTCAGTTGTAAGGATATTCATCTGGTGGCTTTAAGAAGCCAAGGTTCTTGTCACCACATAGATGTAGGAGCTGAAGAAATAGTTGTAAGAGTTGTTGGAAAAGGGTTTCACTAGACTGAGCACTTCCCCTTGGGGTTATCCCATTTTGTTTGTGAAGAAGAAGGATGGTTCCAAGAGGCTTTGTATAGATTACATGCAGTTGAATAAGGTTATAGTGAAAAACAAGTACCCGTTGCCAAGGATCGACGGTCTATTCGACCAGTTGAGAGGTGCTACAATTTTCTCGAAGATAGATCTAACGTCAAGATATCACTAGCTGAGGAACAAGGCAGGTGACATACCTAAGATAGCTTTTCAAACTAGGTATGGTCACTATGAGTTTGTGGTTATGTCGTTTGGGATAACCAACACATCAACATCTTTCATGGATTTGATAAACAAGGTGTTTATTCCGTATCTAGACTAGTTTGTGGTCGTGTTTATCGATGATATCTTGATATACTCCAGGGACAATCACCAACATGATCAACACCTTTGCCAGGCATTGACGTTGTTTAGGCAGCACCGGTTGTATGCCAAGTTCAGTAAGTGTGAGTTCTGGTTGACCGAGGTGTCTTTTCTTGGTCACATCCTATCAGCTAAGGGTGTTTGTGTAGACCCAAAGAGGGTTGAGTCAGTGTTGGAATGGGAACATCCAAGACACTGATTGAAGTTTGAAGCTTCCTAGGCTTGGTTGGTTACTACATGAGATTCATTAAGAATTTCAGTGTTGCAGCAATACCCCTAATCAAGTTAACCAGGAAAAGTGTTCCTTTTGCTTGGGATGACAAGTGTCACTCTTCTTTCTGGTTGTTAAAGGAGAAGCTGACCAGTGCTCTAGTCTTAGTGCTACCAGAGCAAGGGAAGGGCTACATCATCTTTTGTGATGCTTTGAAGAATAGCTTGGAATGTGTGCTGGTGCAGGACAAGAAAGTGATTTCTTTTGCTTCACGAGATCTTAAGAAACACAAGGAGAACTAGCTGATACATGACCTGGAGCTAGTAGTTGTGGTTCATGCCCTGAAGATTTGCAGACACTATCTATATGGGAGAAGTGTCAGATCTACACCAACCACAAGAACCTTTTAGTATATCTTCTTGAAGTAGGAGATGAACATGAGGAAGAGGAGATGGATGGAGTTGATCAAGGACTACAACTACACGATAGACTACCATATAGGAAAGGAAAATGTGGTGGTTGATGCACTAAGCAGAAAGTCATCTTCGTCATCATCTATAGAGAAGACACAAT
The DNA here is from genome assembly GCA_963693085.1 of Alisma plantago-aquatica. Classification (NCBI taxonomy): domain Eukaryota; kingdom Viridiplantae; phylum Streptophyta; class Magnoliopsida; order Alismatales; family Alismataceae; genus Alisma; species Alisma plantago-aquatica. The sequence continues at coordinate 993,546,004 of OY856413.1, read as the reverse complement.
TACATTCTGTGGTGTGCCACAAGAGGGACACGTTGGTATCACTTCGCCAGATGAACGTGCCGTTGGAGGTTTCCTTGTTTCTAAGATTGCTAGCATAGTAGTAGGTGCAACCTGTTGGATCAATGGGCTCTAGAAGGGGGGGGGTTGAATAGAGCTTCACAAACTTCACAAAAGTGATTAGACCACCAAATTATATTAAGTGCAGAACTTAATTCAAAACAATAATTTGATGTCCTAAACTAGCATACAAAGCAAGGATAAGAGACAAGGAAAGCATGCACCTGGACAGGTGGTTTAGAGTGGTTCCATGTCCTAAACTTAGGAGCAATGTCAGTCCACTACCTAGAGTTGGTTAGGCTCTAGGATTTGTAACTTGGTTCTCTTATATATATCACACAATAAGATTACAAGCTACAACTACCAACCATCCAAGGACTTATATATCAAGCCAAGATCTTCTACCTCACCAAGGACTTACCCACCAAGCAAGTAGTCTTTCGCCTTCTTCAAAGGACTTACCCACTCTTGCTCTAGTCTTCGGCCTTGCAGGATTTACCTATCTTGCTTGAGCTTTGCCTTGCACCTCTCCTTCACTTGGAGAGCTTTAGCACCTTCCTTCTTCACTTGGAGGCCTGGAGCAGCTAGCCTTCTTCTCCTTCACTCGGGGAAGAACAGCAACCTTCTTCTCTTTCACTCGGAGAAGAAACTTCAATCAATCTTCATAGAGAATGGAGATGGGAGAAGTGGAAAGGAGAGCTTTACAAGATTACAAATGATAGCTCTCATACATGGGATCCTAACTCACTCATACTCACGAATTTGCTTTGAAGGTAGAGAGAGAAAGGGGCTCAAAGGATTAGAAACCACTCAACTAAGGCTAGGACCAAGCATATGTGAATGAGCAACCTTGGAATGAAGTCCAAGAGGTCCTATTTATAGTTGAGGGTGTCCCTTTGAGGTTGGGAGAGTTAAGTGGCACAAACTAGCCGTTTTACAACTTGCAACGGATCTATTTTGAGTCCCACCTACTCCTCCAACGGTTGGAATTGCTTTTTCTGCATTCCAGTACAGTCCGATCGACCGAGTTTCAATAAAGGCAACTCGGCCGAACCACTAAGCGACAAGTCTGAAAGATAGACTGTCGGCCGAGTTTCCTTGGAGAAACTCGGCCGATCGGTCGACTTTCAACTTGGACCGATCAGTGGATCGGCCGAGTTTCCCACCATAGAAACTCGACCGAACAGGGATCGGCTGAGTTGGTAACTCGGCCGACTGCCCAGAAAATTCCAGAATATATGGATCGGCCGAGTTTGGAATTCAGCCGAAAAAATCCCTGTTATGGGTATTTTGGAATTTTCATAAACTGTACAAACGATGGATTTTTGAGTCCCAATCAATTTATCCATCTTAGTTACAATACAAAACATGAGTATAAGTGATTACATCAATTGTTCTAAGCCTCTAAGGGCTATATTACAAAACGGTCAAAAGTCACATGTTTTGCATGTGCTGGATGAGTAGCTTTGGAGTGGAATGAGATTCTTTTCTTGTACCTAATGTCTGAAACAATCTCAAATAGATTTGTTAGATACATATGAATGGAATGGTTAAGTCATTATCAAAATATGGGCAATGTGCGACACCTAGGTCAACATTCTCCCCCTTTTTGACAATGACAAACCATTCCTCAACATATTGAAAAGAATGTGAAAATTATACCTTTTCTTAGGGAATTGCAAGGGGATGCAAAGATGATCAATTTGTAATGCTCCCCCTCAATTCATGCTTACTCATCCCTGCATGGTTAGTTAAAAAACAAGCAACCACAACACATATGTATATTATATGATTCTAAGCAAGTCTAGATGTATTTCAGTTAATTAGACAAGAAAAGAACCATACAAGCAATAAGAACAATATGATTGAGCTATTTCTCCCCCTTTGTCATCTCAAAAAGGCAGGGGGGGTAGAAGAGCATAAAAGCAAGGTCTTCTCCAACAAAAAACACTCAATCAAACATTTCCACAGAAAGACAGATTAACATCAAGATAAACCATGAAAGCAATGCATTGTCATTAATCAAAATATGGAAAACACTACAAGATAAACCATACAAAGCGTTTCCATAAACCATAAAACAAAAACTACACGGATATCATAGAGTAGAAATAGTACAACTCAGATGATGTGCCTAATGTAGATAACACAATCATAGTCCAAAGAGATGTAACATGGTCATCTGAGACTAAAACTAGACACATCAACTCCTAAGCTAAACTACTCTATGTCGATATCATCAACAGCAGCATCCATGTCCTCGTCGGACTGGTAGTCCTCATCGCCATCATCAGAAGGAGGAGCAGCAGCTGGTGTAGCCTCGGCATCATGATCAGCATCGTCATCCTCATCCTCGTCTTCAGCATCCGTCACAGTAGCCTCATCAGCGTCAGTCTCAGCATCTTCCTGGTCAGGCATATCCTTGTCTGGAGGACCAGAAGCACGCCCGGGCCACCTCGCACTCTGCTCGGCCCAAGACACGCCTAGAGCATGTAACTCATAGGCAACCTCAATGGGAGGAGCAAAAGAAGTGTACTGGTCCAGAAGCTCGGACAGACGACCACCGGGGAGCGCCAGAACCGGAGAAGGGCATCCACCTGCAGAGGGTTTAGCAGAAGCAGTAAAGGGTGGAGCAGGGTAAAACTGGCTATACGCGTAAGAAGCGTAGTCACCACCGGGGTAGGGCTCGTAGGTGGGGTAGGGCTGAGGGCAAGATAAAGACATGGAGGACATGATGTGGCACAGATCCTGATGATGGTGTTGCTGGACCTGCATGTTGTAAGCCTGCTGGTGCATGAGATACCCCATGAGGGCCTCATTTGAAACATGGAAATCAGCAAAGGCAGGCTGCGGAGGAGGCTGGAAGGAAGGCTCAGGTGGAGGAGGGGCAGTTGTGGAGGGTGGAGGAGGAGGTGCAGCTGAGGAAGATGATGCACCAGGGGTAGGCACACTCTTTTGAAGAGTGGTCTCACTGATATAAACTCCTTTACGATCAGGGCGGTAGAGAAAATCGGTAAAGAGAGATTTTCCAGTGGCATGCTGGAAAAGACCACAAATTAGGGCAGGATATGGAAGATGTGTGCCCTTTGTGTTCTTTCCCGAGTCAAAACAGGTCATATGGTGAAGGATGTAACGGACCCATTTGACTCCTTGGTTTTTCAACAGAAGATACATCATCATAGACGTATTCTCGGCGATGTCCGTTTGATTCTTCTTTGGATGGACATTGCAACTGAGAATAAACGCCAAAACGCGGCGAGGAGAGGAAAGGGCGGAGGAAGGCAAAGTACCCTTTTTTCTATAAGGAAAGTTGGGTTGCTTGAGAAACTTGTGGATATCGGTCAAGTCAACCTCAATTATCTTATAGACATCCTCGGGAGACAAAAGATCAAGATAGAGAGGGTAGTCGGTGATCCAAGCAGCCGTGCCAACATTGCCATTGAGATTGAGATTGAACGAGCGTTCAGTAATATGGAAAGGTTGTCCGGCGATCATGGACGTCAATACAATAGAGGTGTCCGCGGAGGGGACCAAAGAGTCGTAGTTCCACCGCAAATTTGCGTAGAACTCACGGACGGCTTTGGTACTGTATTTCAAGTTATAGAAGCGGGCAACCTCTATGCAAAACGCCTCAAGATGATGGGTACGAAAGATTTGATAAGCTTCCAAGAGGTCAGCGTGAAAGCTATTGGGTTGATGTAGAGCTCGAAAAGGGAAGGGAGAGCGAGGAAGGAGCTCTTTGTAACCAGAAACAGCAGCATTGTCAACAAACGAGAGATTATCGAACGTCATATACCTAGGAGCAAGAGGAGTCGCCATGGCAGGGGCAGGAACGGCGCGTTTCCAGCGTTGTGACCTCATGGAGAGGAGAAAGAAAGAAAAGAGCCGATCCGCGCGGAGAGAGAGAGCAGGCGACGCTCCTAGAACAGCAAGAACCAAAACCACAAGGTTGATTGGAGGAGAAAACGGCCGGAATGAGGGAGGAGAGGACCAGGGTTAGGAAGGGTCGGGGTTTGCGGCTAGGGTTCAGTCGACTTTGCTCTAGTTGAGAGGGAGCAAGTCGGCCGATTCCTATTAATATAAAACCAATCTGCCGCCGATCGGTCAAGTTTGGGAAATGGAAACTCGGCTGATCGAGCGCACAGGTGCCCTGTACCCGACCGTTCAGCCGAGTTGGAAACTCGGCCGACCAAAACCCTGATGTGGAAAAACCTAAAATCTAGCCCTAGCCTCAAATGACCGAATGCAATTTTTCTTTTTGGTCTAGATTGTATATTAAGCATATTTAGGCACATTCCCATCATCATAGGGTACTATTTGTCGATTAAAACCCGATTTGTGAGAAAAGCCCGAAAAAGAGATAAAAACTAGAGAAAAATATGCAAAAACAAGCATTTTTTAGCAAACAAAGCATTTATAAGCAAGAGCAACACATATAAGATGTAACCAACTAATTAGAGAGCAATTCAACATCATCAAGAGAAATTATGAGCAATTTTGATCTAATAAAATTAAATTGTTCTCTAGCAAGCAGTTTAGTGAAAATGTCGGCCAACTGATTTTCCGTATCCACATGAGTGATATAAATATCCTTTTTGACAATGTGGTCACGGAGAAAATGATGGCGAACTTCTATGTGTTTAGCTCTACTATGCAATATTGGATTATAAGAAAGATTGATTGCACTAGTATTATCACAGAAAATAGGAGAAGCATCAAAATGAATGTTAAAGTCTTGGAGCATTTGCTTCATCCATAGGACCTGGGCACAACAACTTCCGGCTGCAATGTATTCAGCTTCGGTAGTTGATAATGCCACTGTGCTCTGTTTCTTGGAGAACCAAGACACCAAGCATGGTCCCAAGAGGAAGCAAGTGCCACTTGTGCACTTTCTATCAATCAAGCAACCTGCGTAGTCAGCATCACTATATGCCACAAGAGTAAAGTCCCTTGACTTAGGGTACCATAGTCCAAAATTTGGAGTTTTGGCTAAGTACCTCAAAATCCTCTTGACATCAATAAGATGTGATTTCCTAGGGCTTGATTGAAAGCGAGCACACAGGCCAACACTAAACATTATATCAGGTCTAGAGGCAGTTAAATAAAGTAAACTTCCGATTATACCTCTATAGAGCTTCTCATCTACCTTCTCACCTTCTTCATCCTTGTCAAGTTTGGCAATGTTTGACATGGGTGTATCCATCGGCTTCATGTTCTCCATCCCAAAGCGTTTGAGTAGTTCAGTTGTGTATTTGCCTTGGTTGATGAAGTTTCCTTCCTTTGTTTGTTTGATTTGAAAGCCGAGGAAGAAGGTCAGCTCACCCATCATGCTCATCTCGAATTCACTCTGCATAAGAGAACTAAACTCTTTGCAAAGATCAAGGTCAGTTCCGCCAAATATAATATCATCAACATATATTTGAATTATGAGAAAATGGGTAGAAGTGTGTTTTAGAAATAAAGTACAATCAACTTTGCCCATGATATACCCATTATCTAACAAAAAGTTCTTTAGTTTCTCATACCAAGCTCGAGGTGCTTGTTTGAGTCCGTAGAGAGATTTTTGCAAGAAATATACATGGTTGGGTAACTTATCATTTTCAAAGCCTGGAGGTTGAGCAACATATACTTCCTCCTCGATTGTACCATTTAAAAACGCACTTTTAACATCCATTTGATAAAGCAAGAAATTTTTATAACTAGCAAAGGCAAGTAGCATACGAATAGATTCTAATCTAGCAACAGGAGCATAGGTTTCATCAAAATCAATACCTTCTTGTTGATTGTAACCTTGTGCTACTAACCTTGCTTTGTTCCTTACCACTTTTCCTTGCTCATCAAGCTTGTTGCGGTAGACCCATTTGGTACCAATGATCTTTCTATCATTTGGTCTTGGCACTAAGGTCCACACACGGTTCTTCTCGAACTGCTCAAGCTCTTCTTGCATGGAAAGGATCCACTCATCATCGCCAAGGGCCTCTTTGATGTTCTTTGGCTCCAGTTGAGAGATGAAGGCACTGTCTGCTTGTTCTTTGTTGTGTGCAGCTCGTGTCCTCACTCTTTCAAACGGATTGCCAATGATCAACTCCTTGGGGTGATTCTTTGCAAAGCGGGGAGTGGGATCCTTCCTTTCTTCTTCTTTTTCTTCTTCTTCAACCTGCTTACCTTTGTCTTTGATGTTGAGCTCTTTTAAGATAGGGATGATTTCATCTGCAACATCATCATCACCAATATGCTTGCCAATAACAGGGTTAGTTTCAATAAATTTAACATTTATAGATTCTTCTATTTTAGATAGTTCAATGTTAAATACTCTAAAAGCCCTTCTAGTAGTGCTATAGCCTAGGAAGAAAGCCTTGTACGATTTCGGATCAAACTTGTCGAGAGAATCCTTGGTGTTCAAAACAAAACAAGGACATCCAAACACATGAAAGAAATCAATTGACGGCTTCCTACCACGCCATAGTTCATAGGGGGTTTTCTTAAAAGTCGGATGAGTGAAAACTCAGTTTTGCACAAAACATGAGGTGCTAACGGCTTCAGCCCAAAACTTCTTAGGAGTGTCATACTCAAGAAGCATGGTTCTAGCCATCTCTTGTAGCGATCTATTCTTCCTCTCAACAACTCCATTTTGTTGGGGTGTGCGAGGAGAAGAGAAATTGTGCGAATAACCCGATTTTTCACAAAAACGTTCAAAAAGATCATTTTCAAACTCTCCCCCATGATCACTACGGATGGAAACAACATGACAAGAAGCTTCGTTTTCAACTCGTTTACAAAAGCTCGAGAAAACATCGAGTGTATCGCTTTTAGAAACGAGAAAGAAAGTCCAAGTAAATCTAGAAAAATCATCAACAATAACAAGACAATACTTGGAGCCGCGAAGCGTTTGTGTTCTCATAGGTCCGAAGAGATCAATATGAAGAAGCTCTAGAACTCTCTTGGTACTCATGACTCCTTTGGATTTGAAGGAGGATTTGGTTTGTTTCCCTTGTGTACAAGGTTGACATTCCTCATCCTTTTCAAAATCCAATTTAGGAAGTCCTCGAACCAAGTCCTTTTTGTTCAGTTTCTTCATTTGATGCAAGTTCACATGACCCAAACGTCGATGCCAAAGCGAAAGATCGTTTTTATCCACGACTAAGCATCTATTTAGTATGGGCTTTAAAGCATCGAGAACAATCACATATAGATTACCATTTCTAGTTCCCTTATATATAACATTATAGGACAGGGAATCTAGAAGCAAGCATTCTAAGGAAGTGAAAAGCACAAGATAACCATTATCACATAATTGGCTAACACTAATTAAGTTGTGATGTAGGCCATCAACAAGCAAAACATTCTTAATGCACAATTCATTTCCTACATCACCCTCACCTATAACCTTACCCTTTTTGTTGTCCCCAAAGGTTACCGATCCTCCTTTCTTCTTCACAAATTTGTTGAAATGACTGATTTCTCCAGTCATATGCTTAGAGCAGCCACTATCAACAATCCATTTCTTTGTGACCTGCAAGAAAAGAGGATGTCGGAACCCAACTCAAACTTTGGGGTCCGGGGTTAGCTTGGGGACCCATTTCATATTTGGGTTGGTCCCCTTAGGCTTGTAAGGACAATAGGTAGAATAATGATCATCACATTTGCAATGCATACATACCATGGGGTTTTTAGAGCCGGAAGACTCTCCATTGAAAATTGGAGTTTCCACACTCTTTTTCTTACCCTTCTTCTTCTTCTTACCTTTTGGAGTAGTCGCATTGTATCCTAGACCACTAGTACCAACTTGTTTGGTAGAGTGCTCTAGAACATCATTTAGAGACTTCTTACCCGAAAGAAACCTTTGCAAAGTAGATCTTAATTTAGCATTATCATCACTAAGATTAGTAACGGTAGTAGATAAACTAGCAAGATCTTCTCTAGCATGCAAAAGGTCGGCCTCAAGACAGAGGGCTTTAGTAAGAAGAGAATCTTTTTCAAGAGTTAAGTTTGCAACTTCATTTCTAGGCAAGATAGGTCTAGAAGATAAATCATTTGTTTGGGCAAGCAGTTTAGCATTTTCAGATTTAAGAACAACAATTTCCCTTTGATAAGAGTAAACTTCATCTCTCCTAGCATCATCAATAAGCTTAAGTTCAACATTTTCAGTTTTTAGAACATCTAGCTCATCTAGGCAATTTTGGTTCTCTATCTTAAGATTTTCAATAGTTTTAAGATAAGTACCATTCTCAACCTCTACTCCATTATATTGAAGTTCAAGGTCTAGAAATTGCCCTTGCAAGGAATCTATGCTATCAAGATGTAATTTCTCATTTTGATCTAGAATATCAATCTTGGTATAGAGATCATCAACTATCTTTCCTAATCTTTTTCTTTTAGCTTTACATTTAGAAAAAGATGATCGACAATCATTAAGCATTTCAATGAGGGTTTCCTTAGATAACTCAAGTAAATTTTCATTACTTACCTTGCTTACCTCACTTACCTCAATTACTTCTTCACTAGTAGATGCCATGAGTGCAAGGTGACATTCTCCATCCTCGGAGCTTGAGGAACTTGAAGTAGAAGACTCCTCCCATGCCGCATGAGCTGCATCTTTGGGTCGTCTCTCCTTCTTGTCCTTCTTCTTGTACTTGGCTTCTCTTTTGTATTTGTCATCCTTCTTGTGACTGCTCTTGTGATAGCCCTTCTTGGCTTTTGGGCAGTCATTCTTGTAGTGGCCCTTTTGACCACACTCGTAGCACCTAGGAGTGGAGGAGGATGGCTTGCCCTTGAAGTGTCTTCCTTTTGAATAGTTGGCTTCATGATCATTTGCACCTTCATCTTCGCTTGAGGAAGGGCAGGGAGACTTCATGGCAAGTTGTTGTTGCCGCATCATTTCTTCAACTTGAGCTTTGAAGGCTGTGTCCTTCATCTTCTTGGACTCCTTCTCTTCTCTTTTCTCCTCTTCCTCTTGCTTGTCGAGCCTTGGTTCATGTGCTTGGAGATTACCAACCAGCTCCTCGGTTGACAACTCGCTCAGCTTGTAGACTTCTTCAATTGAAGTGACCTTTGGCTCCCATCTCTTTGGAAGAGATCTCAAGATCTTTGCATTGATGGTACCTCTATCCATGACACTCCCAAGGGCTGCAAGGCTGTTCAAGATGACATTCAACCTTGTGTACATGTCCGCAACTCTTTCATTTTTCCCCATCTTGAAGTTCTCAAGTAGGCCGCCGAGCATATAGACTTTGGCCTCCTTGACTTGCTCCGTCCCTTCATAGGTGACACACAACTTATGCCAAATCTCATGCGCCGTGTCCCAAGAAGAGATGCGGTTGAACTCCGATGGTGAAAGGGCGGCGTAGATGACGCTCACGGCTTTAGCATTGAGTTGAGCACGCTTCATCTCATCTTCCGTCCACGTGGTGATGTTCCCCTTCGGCTCTTCATACTTGAGATGGACTATCTTCCACATCTTGTAGCTCACGCCTTGGATGTAGAATTGCATCCTTCTCTTCCAATATAGGAAGTTTGTGCCGTCGAAGACCGGGGGTCTCATGGAGAAGCTTTCTTCAAGATTGAGTGACCCAAGAGCTGAATCGCCCATCTTCTCCTACTTGTTGAAGTAGCTTGGAGAAGACCTGCTCTGATACCACTTGTTGGATCAATGGGCTCTAGAAGGGGGGGGGTTGAATAGAGCTTCACAAACTTCACAAAAGTGATTAGACCACTAAATTATATTAAGTGCAGAACTTAATTCAAAACAGCAATTTGATGTCCTAAACTAGCATACAAAGCAAGGATAAGAGACAAGGAAAGCATGCACTTGGACAGGTGGTTTAGAGTGGTTCCATGTCCTAAACTTAGGAGCAATGTCAGTCCACTACCTAGAGTTGGTTAGGCTCTAGGATTTGTAACTTGGTTCTCTTATATATATCACACAATAAGATTACAAGCTACAACTACCAACCATCCAAGGACTTATATATCAAGACAAGATCTTCTACCTCACCAAGGACTTACCCACCAAGCAAGTAGTCTTCCGCCTTCTTCAAAGGACTTACCCACTCTTGCTCTAGTCTTCGGCCTTGCAGGATTTACCTATCTTGCTTGAGCTTTGCCTTGCACCTCTCCTTCACTTGGAGAGCTTTAGCACCTTCCTCCTTCACTTGGAGGCCTGGAGCAGCTAGCCTTCTTCTCCTTCACTCGGGGAAGAACAACAACCTTCTTCTCTTTCACTCGGAGAAGAAACTTCAATCAATCTTCATAGAGAATGGAGATGGGAGAAGTGGAAAGGAGAGCTTTACAAGATTACAAATGATAGCTCTCATACATGGGATCCTAACTCACTCATACTCACGAATTTGCTTTGAAGGTAGAGAGAGAAAGGGGCTCAAAGGATTAGAAACCACTTAACTAAGGCTAGGACCAAGCATATGTGAATGAACAACCTTGGAATGAAGTCCAAGAGGTCCTATTTATAGTTGAGGGTGTCCCTTTGAGGTTGGGAGAGTTAAGTGGCACAAACTAGCCGTTTTACAACTTGCAACGGATCTATTTTGAGTCCCACCTACTCCTCCAACGGTTGGAATTTCTTTTTCTGCATTCCATTACAGTCCGATCGGCCGAGTTTCAATAAAGGCAACTCGGCCGAACCACTAAGCGACAAGTCTGAAAGATAGACTGTCGGCCGAGTTTCCTTGGAGAAACTCGGCCGATCGGTCGACTTTCAACTTGGACCGATCAGTGGATCGGCCGAGTTTCCCACCATAGAAACTCGACCGAACAGGGATCGGCTGAGTTGGTAACTCGGCCGACTGCCCAGAAAATTCCAGAATATATGGATCGGCCGAGTTTGGAATTCGGCCGACAAAATCCCTATTATGGGTATTTTGGAATTTTCATAAACTGTACAAACGATGGATTTTTGAGTCCCAATCAATTTATCCATCTTAGTTACAATACAAAACATGAGTATAAGTGATTACATCAATTGTTCTAAGCCTCTAAGGGCTATATTACAAAACGGTCAAAAGTCACATGTTTTGCATGTGCTGGATGAGTAGCTTTGGAGTGGAATGAGATTCTTTTCTTGTACCTAATGTCTGAAACAATCTCAAATAGATTTGTTAGATACATATGAATGGAATGGTTAAGTCATTATCAAAATATGGGCAGAAGACACAATTACATTCTGTGGTGTGCCACAAGAGGGACACGTTGGTATCACTTCACCAGATGAACGTGCCGTTGGAGGTTTCCTTGTTTCTAAGATTGCTAGCATAGTAGTAGGTGCAACCTACCTTGATGAAGCAGACCAGAGATGCACAGAAGACTGATATGGTGATACAGAATATCAGGTCAAACTTTGGCAGCAAGAAGTATTATGGATTCCATGAGTTAGATGAGGGACAATTTGTTTTCTTAATAGGATAATGGTTTTAAATGTTGATGGTATGAGAAAGACGGTATTTGAGGAGGCTCATTCCTCGATGTACGTGATGCATCCCAAAAATATCAAGATGTATCATAATCTGAAGGATCTATACCAATGGCCATGTCTGAAGCCTAATGTAGCAGAGTTCATTGCTAAGTGTATAGTTTGTCAGCAGATCAAGGCAGAACATCAGAAGCATGTAGGGACGTCACAACCTTTTCTAATACCACAATGGAAATGGAATCATATAACCATGGAATTTTTGGTTGGTCTCCCTAGGACAGTCAAAGGTCAAGATTCCATTTGGATGATAGTTGACAAGTTGACCAAGTCGGATCACTTCTTGTCGGTCAATATAATCTATACAACATATAAGTTAGTGTATATACGTGGATGAGATAGTTTGTATGTATGGTGTTCCAGTCACCATAGCATCTGACATACGTCCACAATTGATGAGTCAATTTTAGGAACGTCTACATACAACTATAGGGACACAACTGAGGTTTCGTACAACTTTCCACCCGCAGACAAATGGTGTCGGCCAGAAAGGACAATTCAGACTTTGGAGGATCTGTTGAGAGCATGTGTTTTGTAGTTTCTTGGGAGTTGGGACATGCATCTGAGTTTGGTAAAGTTTGCCTACAACAACAATTATCAGAGTATCATATACATGGCACCATATGGAGAATTATACGGGAGATGTTGTCGGTCACCTCTTTGTTGGTATGAGGCAGGTGAGTATCAAATTTTGGGTCCTGAGCTAGTACAACAAACAACAGAAAAGATCAAGGTGATACAACAAAATTTGAAAGTAACCCATGATAGATAGAAGTCATATGCCATTAATCTCCACAAACCGTTGGAGTTTCAAATTGGAGATTGTGTGTATCTCAATGTTTCTCCTTGGAAGGGTGTGCTGCAGTTTGGTAAGAAGGGTAAGCTGGCTCCTAGGTTACGGGACCATAACCTATCTTGGCACATGTTGGAAAGGTGCCATACAATTTGGAATTACCTCAAGAGTTGCACATGTTGCATAGTGTCTTCCATGTCTCCATGTTGAGGAAGTGTCACCCTAATACAGAGAAAATGTTGCAGCTAGTGGAGGTCGAGTTGGAGGAGGACATGTCATATGTTGAGGGTCATGTGTTGATCCTGGATAGGAGAGTGAAGAAGCTAGAGAAGAAGGATATATCCTTAGTGAAGGTTTTGTGTCATCACCATGGTGTGGAGGAAGCCATTTGGGAGTTAGAGGATGAAATGCTTAGGAAGTACCCATCTTTGTTTGTGTTGGATTCTGGGGGCGAAATCCATGTTAGGGGTTTATGGTTGTAAGAACCCTGACCTTGTTTTTTTAAACATGATTTCTTATCATAATTAGATTATTAAAACCTTAATGAAACCCTAAGATGGGTTGTGATATCATGTGACAAGCTTAAGTTTCAAGTTTGGTCCAGTTTGGACAATGTTTGAGCAAGTTATGTAAATATGTGCTTGTTTTGGACTTTTATGCAGTTGACCTATATATAGGGTTTCTCTTGCAATTTTTCACATTTTTGGTTTGCCTCACATGTTTTCATATCATTTTGATATAATTGTTCTTTGGGGCGCCTTGTCACATCTTGGTTTGGGCAGGGACACCTAGCCTTGTGTTGAGATTAGGATTTTCTCTCATAGATGCCTTAACTCGATGGTTGACCCTTGAGTGTTGGGACCCGATGGGCCATCCAGTGTTGGCAGTCGCTAAGGTTTCATGAGGTATCTAGTGTTGGTTGTCGATGAATTTTATGACACCTCTTGGTCGCCAACATTCCTAGGGTTGGCAGTCGATGAATTTTATGACACCTCTTGGTCGCCAACATTCCTAGGGTTGGCAGTCGATTGGTTTTTTGACACCTCTTGGTCGGCAACATTCCTAGGGTTGACGGTCGCCAAGATTTCATATGGTTTCTAGTGTTGGTAGACATCAAGTTTTCTTATGTGGTTGTTTGAGTTCTGAAAAAAATGTTTGACCTAGTTGCATTTATGAGATGCTTGCATGGACGAGATGTTTTGACCTTGGACACATGGCATGCATGGCTTGACACCCTCCCTTCCTTTCTCTGTCACCCTAAGCCTTATATATATCTCCCTCCTTGCATGCAACTAAGTTCTTTACACACCTAGATCTCTCTCTCTCTCTTATTTATTACTTCTTAGAGCTCATCCTCTTTCTTGGTGGAGAAGGAGGAACCAAGGAAGGAGAAGCTTGGCCGATCTTGCTTGCATGTGCACCTAGGGTTTAGATCCACCCTTGTTGGGGTCGTTTGGTGCTTCCTTGCTTTGCTTTTTAGTCTTAGTAAGTGAGATCTCCCTATTTTCCCTTTTTTTTCTTGATTCTCTATATTCCTCCCTCTTTTTCTTAGTTGGATCCATGGTGGAGCTTGTGCTAGAGCTTGAAGAACACCTCTTTCTTGCTTCCTTGACCTAAGGTTTACTTTTTTTGTAGAAGGAGCTAACTTGGATGAGTGCTCAATCTAGGGTTTCTACCTTCTCTCCTCAATCTACCTTGCTGCTTGGACCTACTTCATATTCTTTGAGGTGAGTTATATAGCTCTCTCCATGTTTATTGCTTACTCTTATCTTGCATGTACATGATATTGCCCTAAAATGTTGTTCCAAGTGGAAAGATGCTATCTTTGCCTATGGTTAAGTTTAGATGGTGGATCTTGAGTAGATAATTCTTCTTGATGTACCTCTAGACCTAGTGCACATTTCTCCTTGAAGATAGAAACCCTAGACCTTGCTTATGTGTGTGATTCCAAGTGGTCAAAAAGTTCTCTAACCTATGTTGGTAGCCAAGTTTTCCAACCTATGTGGTCGCCAAGGTTTTTGACCCCATTGTTGATGAGATTTTGATTCCATGTTAGTCTCCAAGATTTTGAATCCATGTTGGTATCCAAGTTTCTAACCCTAATGTTCGATGAGATCTCTAACCCTAGAGGTTGCCAAGTTTCTAATCCTAGTGGTTGATGAGATATCTAACCCTAGAGGTCGCCAAGTTTCTAACCCGAATAGTCGATGAGATTTTCCTAACCCTAGTGGCCACCAAAATTTCTAACCCTAGTGATCACCAAGATTTCTAACCCTAGTGGTCACCAAGCTTTCTAACCATAGTGGTCACCAAGATTTCTAACCCTACGATTCGATGAGATTTTGTTGACCCTAGTGACCGCCAAGATTTCTAACCCTAGTGGTCGTCAAGATTTCTAACCCTAGTGGTCGCCAACTTTTCTAACTCGTGGTGGTCCCCAACTTTTTTGACACTATGGCTGATATGCTTTCCTGACTCTATGGTCGATGGGTTTTCTGATCCTATTATGACAACCTTGTTGGATAAATTGGACATTATTATAATCCCTTTGTTTTGATGATGACAAACATTTCATTCTTGAGAATCTAACTTGCTATTTGAGTGTTTCAGGGAAAAGCACATAAGGTGGTGGATAGCAAAACTTAGAAGATCAATTTGTTAAAATTGCTTTATTTTCATGAGTGGACTCAAATGTAAAAACTTGTACAAGTATATAATGTACAAGTACTTAGACATCATGTAAATCAAGCGTTAGATCTTCCCTATCCACTCACAACACTTAGATAGATCTTCCCCTAAGATAGAAGCATAATTACACATTGATACACACACTTAGTACATGGCTCAACACATTGGAATAGGGACATTCTCGGTCGACAAATTCCTCAATTGAGACACTCCCGGTCGACAATATTCTCGACCGAGAATAGTCCTTCTAGCAAATTCTATAGATGTTAGACTGAGTTGAAAAGTGGTCGGTAGTTGGAAATGAATGTTACAATACACTCATTCCAGACCTTCCCTCGGTTGACAAATTCCTCGACTGAGAGACTCTCAGTCGACAAACTTCTCAACTGAGAAAGGTTCTGGATTGCACTTTTAGCATTAAACAACTATTCGTTGCAATGTAATTAGTGGACACCTAACGCTAGTTGAGCACTAAGAACCACCCTAGAAAGTGTCTAGAATGTCCCTAAGCACTAGTAGGCCATTCCTATAAATAGGACATGCCTTAGGACACCCAAAGAATCACTTGTGCATACAATTACGCTTGAGATTCATTCTTTGTGAGCAACAAGCTGAGCTACACTTGCAATCTGTTTCTTTGAGCTCTACATTAGTGTCCTATAACCTAGTATCTCCTAGCCACCACACTACCACGTTCATCTACAGTGGATAGGAGATCAATACGCTTGATATAGGATCAAATCCTTGTACTCAATTGGTAACATTATTTCTTTCTTCCAATCTTGTTCCTTCTATTATATTTTGTTCTCCTTTGCTACTCCTAGGTTGGAGGCTGCAGAAAGGAGGTTGTTGGATCTTCTTCAGGTGGTGAAGGTATCTCGGTGGACTTAGGATTACTTCAAGAAGGCTGTCTCAATAGGAAGATACTTTAAGAGGAAGGCTACTTCAAGGGGGATCTTAGAGTTACTTCGAGGAAGGGTGCTTCAAGGTTGGTGGGATTACTTCTAGGTGAAGGCTATCCTAAGGGTTGTGAAGGTAGTTGTATCTTGTGTAACATCCTTGTGAGGTAATAAAATACAATTGCTTTCAAAATCCCAGTTGGGAACAATCGGGTAGTGGACTGACTCCCTTAGTATTCGCTAAGGGTGGAACCACTCTAAACACCTTGCCTCCTTCTCCAATCTTTTTGTGGTTGTTTGCTTAAATAATTTTTTAAATTATCATAAAAACCTATTCACTCCCCCTTAAGTGTTTTTCAATTGGTATCAGAGTAGGATTCAAGGAACTTTAACAAGTCTTGAATAAAATGGATGATGGAGTACTAAACAACCTCAACTTGGAAGGAACACTTGTAGCTCGACCTCCACCATTTGATGGCACCAACTACAACTATTGGAAGAGGAGGATGCAATTCTAATTTCAAGGGATCAACTGGGATCTTTGGAGAATGGTTTAAAATACCTACACTCTTCCTCAAACGGAGTATGCTACATGGGATGCAAATACGGTAAAATTAGCCCAATCGAATGCAAAAGCTGTAAGTATCCTTTATTGTTCAATTTCTATAGGTGAGTTTAATAGAATATCAAATTGTGAAACTTCATATGAAATATGACATAGACTCTCTATTACTTATGAAGGAATTGTTCAAGTAAAGAACTCCAAAATTAGTATGCTTAAACAAAAGCTTGAACAATTTTGTATGGGACCAAATGAGTCTATTAGTGAAATGTATGCAAAGTTTTCTTCTATTGTTTATGGTTTGAATGCATTAGGTAACGCCATTAGTGAAGAGGATCAAGTGTATAAAATTCTTAGGTCTCTTCCTCCCAAGTACAAGCCTAAGGTAACTGCAATTGAAGAAGCCAATGACCTCACCCGACTAAGGATGGAGCAACTCATTGGCAACTTAGAAGCACATGAAGCAACCTTAGAGGAGGAAGAAAGACAAGAGCGTGAACTTCAACAAGGAAGAAAGAAGGACATGGATCTAAAGGCTACAAAGGTCATCACTCAAGAAAGTGATGAGACAAGTGATGGAGATGAGGAAGAAGAAACTCTCATTATAAATGGTAAGCATTATAGAAGATTTAAAACTAACAAAACTTCTAGTGTTTCTTCTTCCTCTAGGTTCTTTGAATGTGGCAAAAGAGGACATTTAAAAAGTGATTGTCCCAAACTCAAGAAAGGAAACAAAACATCTCATAAGAAGAAAGAAAAAGCCTACAAAGCTGCATGGGATGACTCGAGTGATGATAGTGAGGATGGAGAAGAAGAAGAAGTGGATTGCCTTATTGCTACAACAAATGAAGAAGATGATGAGGTAAGTCTTTTTGATTTATCTAAAGAAGAGTTAGTTGCTAGCATTGATGAATTGCATGATAAGTATATTGATTGTAAAAAGAAACTGAAAAGAGTTACTAAAACTAATGAGGGGTTGTATGCTAAATTAAATGATCTTGCTTCTGAAAAAGAAAGTATTATTTCTGAAAATTCTACCTTGAAATCTTCTCTTAATGATTGCAATACAAAGTTACTTACTCTAGAGACAAACTATAATCTTCTTTCTCAAGAAAAGGTTGAATTACTTGCTAAGTTGAATAATCTTCAAACTCAACCTATTTTATGCACTCATTTAGATTATGATGCCATTGTAAAAGAAAGAGATAGTTTGTCATCTAACTTAGATCAAGCAAACTTAGATATTAAAAGGATATTGGATGAAATTGCTATGTTACAAAAGGAAATTAGTAGCTTGAAAAACAATGGTATTATTGATAAGATCTTAAAAGATTCTTCTGGTAAGTTTGGAAGGAGAGGACTAGGTTATAAGCCCAAAGGTAAATCCTATCAAAAACCTAGAGTAAGAAGGACACAAGTACCCAAGACTAAAAGTCATGTATGTGCCTAAAGACAATCTAGCTAAGAAGAGAAATGAAATTGATTCTGTATGTTGTCATTACTGTTTACGTCTTGGACATTATTCATTTTCTTACCCATACAAGAAAAAGGATGTTGATCTAGTTTGGATTCCAAAACCCCAAACATAGAAATATTGAACTTGATTAGTTGAGATTTGACCTAAAACTTTGTTTTGATACTCAAAATGTCTTATCTCAACTAAACTGAGTTGTAATTTGCATATTTATATAATTATATTGAAAGTAATTTATGTTTTACTTGAAAACAATTACTGAAATAGAAACATTCTCGGTCAAATAAATCCTCGACCGAGATACTCTTTGGTCGAGAAAATAGTCGACCAAAGAAGTTTCTGTCTCAATCATGGACTTTCTGGACAAACAGTAACTTGCTCGGTCGAGAAAGTTGTCGATCGAGAACATTTTGGTCGAGAAAAAGTTCGACTGACTAAGGTTCTGTAAAACCTGCTTAATTTATTTTAGTTTGCTATCAATTTGCTATTAATGTTGATTTAATCTGCAAAATCAAGAAAGAATCTCGAAGACAATTTTTTTAAACATATTGATAAGCTTGCATCATGACTTATTAAATGAAAGTGTACTTTGATTATAACATTCTTATTGAACTTGTTACAAATTATGTTGATTGAAAACCTGTATACTATTTGCAAACTAAAATTGGACATTCTTTCTTGCAAAATTGAATCAATCCAAATATAGCATAGATTGCAAGTTCATATATTTTCAATTGCTATTTATAAGGATATGATCTTATACATGGTTTGCCTAAAGTATTCCTTGGCCAATCTGAAAATTATGAACTATGTTGTTTTGAGAAAACTTCATCAATAGAACTTATGGACTTGTTTCTATTGATTGAGAAAGATATTGTTTTTGTCATCAAGTTGTTTATGATGGCTCACAGTCTTGCAAATAGATATGATGTCATATTCATAAAATTTTGCTCTAAGATTGAAAATCAAATGCTCTACTTGTAAATTTTGTGAAATACAACTTTACAAGATAAATTGTTCTAAGTATTTAAATTATATAGGAATTTCAAAGCTATATTCATTGCAAACTCTTAAAAAGAATTTTTATTTATATGAAGAAAAGACATACTTTATGATCATAATTGAGAAAATTTTAAATGGGAAGACTAGTGGAATAAGAGATCTTGCTTAGAATAAAATTATTCTATCTAAAGACTATTCTAAGCAAATCAAGAGCAAGACACCATTTCAAAATCAAATATTGCTCACATGAATTAAGTTCTATACAAACTTGATCCTATGCTATAATATTTCAAACCGGTATCCACATGTTACATAAAGGCTTTATATTCAATCAAGTGGATCATTGTGAATGCTTAAACTAGAAATCTGTAGAAATGCCTCTCGATCGAAAAAGAGTTCGACCGAGGGGCGCCCTGGTCAAAGTCATGGTCGACCTAAAATAAGCCTGGAAGAATGCTTATTTGTGATATTAAATCATTTCTTTGCACTCAATCTTAGTATATTGATCCGAAACTTGTTCATCATGTTGAAAATAAGATTTTAGTGCAAATCTCTCATAAAAGGTTTGACTTATTGTAATCAAACTTCAATACTTATTATTCTTAAACTATCTTGACTATAAGATTAAGGGGGAGCTCACAAAAATTTGTAAACATTTCTTGATCAAATAAAAACTTCAAAAAATAGCTATGACCTTAGGATTATTGAATTATCCTGATCTAAAATGGAATGTCTATATCAATATGGGCTTAACTTCCCTCATTATGGATTAGAGATATATTTCTTGATCCTACTATGCCATACAGAAAATCTCATATCATTTTTAGGGCTTAACATCCCTTGTAAAATGGATGAGAAATCAATACATGTATCCATCATGAGCCTAAATGGATCTCATATCATTTTCAAGGCTTAAAATCCCTTGTAAAATGGATGGGAAATCAATACATATATCCATCATGAGCCTAAATGGATCTCATATCATTTTAGGGCTTAACATCCCTTGTAAATGATTGAGAAATCAAAACACATATGCCATGAACCTAAAAGGATCTCATATCATTTCAAGGCTTAACATCCTTTGCAAATGATTGAGAAATAAATTGTGGCTAAATTTGACATAAAAATAAGTGGTTTGCATTAAATTGTGTTGATTACCTTTGCTTTAAAAATTGAGCATCAAATTATCAAATTAAGGGGGAGAAATAAAAGTCATACTTAATGTTTATCTTGGTTATCTTTTTGAAATGACAAAGGGGGAGAAACAATCTAAATCATTAACATAAAGTAAAATGAGTTTCATAATCTCTTGGCTAGTACACACTTCAAGAGAATGGCTACAAAAGGTAAACTTCAGGTATGAAACTCATATGATTTATATTTCCTTGATTTATATTTTGGAAATGTTTGTCATCTTCAAAAAGGGGGAGATTGTTGGATAAATTGGACATTATTATAATCCCTTTGTTTTGATGATGACAAACATTTCATTCTTGTGAATCTAACTTGCTATTTGAGTGTTTTAGGGTAAAGTACAAAAGGTGGTGGATAGCAAAACTTGGAAGATCAATTTGTTAAAATTGCTTTATTTTCATGAGTGTACACAAATGTAAAAACTTGTACAAGTATATAATGTACAAGTACTTAGACATCATGTAAATCAAGTGTTAGATCTTCCCTATCCACTCACAACACTTAGATAGATATTCCCCTAAGATAGAAGCACAATTACACATTGATACACACACTTAGTACATGGCTCAACACATTGGAACAGAGACATTCTCGGTCGACAAAGTCCTCGACTGAGACACTCTTGGTCGACAATATTCTCGACCATGAATAGTCCTTCTAGCAAATTCTATAGATGTTAGACTGAGTTGAAAAGTAGTTGGTGGTTGGAAATGAACGTTGCAATACACTCATTCCAGACCTTCCCTCGTTCGACAAATTCCTCGACCGAGAGACTCTCGGTCGACAAACTTCTCGACCGAGAAAGGTTCTGGACTGCACTTTTCAACATTAAACAACTAGCCATTGCAATGTAATTAGTGGATACCTAACAGCTAGTTGAGCACTAAGAACACCCTAGAAAGTGTCTAGAATGTCCCTAAGCACTAGTAGGCCATTCCTATAAATAGGACATGCCTTAGGACCCCCAAAGCATCACTTGTGCATACAATTACACTTGAGATTCATTCTTTGTGAGCAACAAGCTGAGCTACACTTGCAATCTATTTCTTTGAGATCTACATTAGTGTCCTATAGCCTAGTATCTCCTAGCCACCATACTACCACGTTCATCTACAGTGGATAGGATATCAATACGCTTGATATAGGATCAAAGCGTTGTACTCAATTGGTAACATTGTTTCTTTTTTCCAATCTTGTTCCTTCTATTGTATTTTGTTCTCCTTTGCTACTCCTAGGTTGTGGGCTGCGGAAAGGAGGTTTTTGGAGCTTCTTCAGGTGGTGAAGGTAGCTCGATGGACTTAGGATTACTTCAAGAAGGTTGTCTCAACGGGAAGCTACTTCAAGAGGAAGGATACTTCAAGGGGGAGCTTGGAGTTTCTTCGAGGAAGGGTGCTTCAAGGTTGGTGGGACTACTTCTAGGTGAAGGCTATCCTAAGGGTTGTGAAGGTAGTTGTATCTAATGTAACATCCTTGTAAGGTAATAAAATACAATTGATTTCAAAATCCCAATTGGGAACAACCGGGTAGTGGACTGACTCCCTTAGTATTTGCTAAGGGTGGAACCACTCTAAACACCTTGCATCCTTCTCCAATCTTTTTGTGGTTGTTTGCTTAAATAATTTTTAAAATTATCATAAAACCCCATTCACCCCCCTTTAGTGTTTTTTAATTGGTATCAGAGCAAGATTCAAGGAACTTTAACAAGTCTTGAAAAAAATAGGTGATGGAGTACTAAACAACCTCAACTTGGAAGGAACACTTGTAGCTCGGCCTCCACCATTTGATGGAACCAACTACAAACATTGGAAGAGGAGGATGTAATTCTACTTTCAAGGGATCAACTGGGATCTTTGGAGAATGGTTTCAAATACCTACACTCTTCCTCAAATAGAGTATGCTACATGGGATGCAAATACGGTAAAATTAGCCCAATTGAATGCAAAAGCTGTAAGTATCCTTTATTGTTCAATTTATGAAGGTGAGTTTAATAGAATATCAAATTGTGAAACTGCATATGAAATATGGCATAGACTCTCTATTACTTATGAAGGAACTGTTCAAGTAAAGAACTCCAAAATTTTTATGCTTAAACAAAAGTTTGAACAATTTCATATGGAACCTAATGAGTCTGTTAGTGAAATGTATGCAAAGTTTTCTTCTATTATTTATGGTTTGAATGCATTAGGTAAAGTCATTAGTGAAGATGATCAAGTGTATAAAATTCTTAGGTCTCTTCCTCCCAAGTACAAGCCTAAGGTGACTGCAATTGAAGAAGCCAGTGACCTCACCCGACTAAGGATGGAGCAACTCATTGGCAACTTAGAAGCACATGAAGCAACCTCAGAGGAGGAAGAAAGACAGGAGCTTGAATTTCAACAAGGAAGAAAGAAGGACATGGCTCTAAGGGCTACAAAGGCCATCACTCAAGAAAGTGTTGAGACAAGTGATGGCGATGAGGAAGAAGAAACTCTCGTTGTAAATGGTAAGCAATATAGAAGATTTAAAACTAACAAAACTTCTAGTGTTTCTTCTTCCTCTAGGTGCTTTGAATGTGGCAAAAGGGGAGATTTAAAAAGTGATTGTCCCAAACTCAAGAAAGGAAAGAAAACATCTAACAAGAAGAAGGAAAAAGCCTACAAACCTGCATGGGATGACTCAAGTGATGATAGTGAGGATGGAGAAGAAGAAGTGGATTTCCTTATTGCTACAACAAATGAAGAAGATGATGAGGTAAGTCTTTTTGATTTATCTAAAGAAGATTTAGTTTGTAGCATTGATGAATTGCATGATAAGTATATTGATTGTAAAAAGAAACTGAAAAGGGTTACTAAAACTAATGAGGGGTTGTATGCTAAATTAAATGATCTTACTTCTGAAAAAGAAAGTATTATTTCTAAAAATTCTACCTTGAAATATTCTCTTAATGATTGCAATACAAAGTTACTTAATCGAGAAACAAACTATAATCTTCTTTCTCAAGAAAAGATTGAATTACTTGCTAAGTTGAATAATCTTCAAACTCAACCTATTTTATGCACTTATTTAGATTATGATGCCATTGTAAAAGAAAGAGATAGTTTGTCATCTAACTTAGATCAAGCAAACTTAGATATTAAAAGGAGATTGGATGAAATTGCTAAGTTACAAAAGGAAAATAGTAGCTTGAAGAACAATGGTATTCTTGATAAGATCTTAAAAGATTCTTCTGGTAAGACTGGAAGGAGAGGACTAGGTTATAATCCCAAAGGTAAATCCTATCAAAAACCTAGAGTAAGAAGGACACAAGTACCCAAGAATAAAGTCATGTATGTGCCTAAAGACAATCTAGCTAAGAAGAGAAATGAAATTGATTCTATATGTTGTCATTACTATTTACGTCTTGGACATTATTCATTTTCTTGCCCATACAAGAAAAAGGATGTTGATCTAGTTTGGATTCTAAAACCCCAAACGTAGAAATATTGAACTTGATTAGTTGATATTTGACCTAAAATTTTATTTTGATACTCAAAATGTCTTATCTCAACTAAACCGAGCTGTAATTTGCATATTTCTGTAATTATATTGAAAGTAATTTATGTTTTACTTGAAAATAATTACTGAAATAGAAACATTCTCAGTCGAATAAATCCTCGATCGAGATACTCTTCGGTCGAGAAAATAGTCGACCAAAGAAGTTTCTGTCTCAAATCTGCACTTTATGGACAAACAATAACTTGCTCGGTCGAGAAAATTGTCGAATGAGAACATTTTGGTCAAGAAAAAGTTCGACCGACTGAGGTTTTGTAAAACCTACTTAATTTATTTCAGTTTGCTATCAATTTTCTATCAATGTTGATTTAATCTGCAAAATCAAGAATGAATCTTGGAGACACTTTTTTTTATACATATTGATATGCTTGCATCATGACTTACTAAATGAAAGTATACTTTGATTATAACATTCTTATTGAACTTGTTACAAAACGTGTTGATTGAAAACCTAGTATACTTTTTGCAAACTAAAATTGGACATGCTTTCTTGCAAAAATGAATCAATCCAAATATAGCATAGATTGCAAGTTCATATATTTTCAATTGTTATTTAAAAGGATATGATCTAATACATGCTTTGCCTAAAGTATTCCTTGGCCAATATGAAAATTATGAACTATGCTGTTTTGAGAAAACTTCATCAATAGAACTTATGGACTAGTTTCTATTGATTGAGATAGATATTGTTTTTGTCATAAAGTCGTTTATGATGGCTCACAGTCTTGCAAATAGAGATGATGTCATATTCATACAATTTTTCTCTAAGATTGAAAATAAAAAACTGTACTTGTAAATTTTGTGAAATAAAACTTTACATGATAAATTGTTCTAAGTATTTAAATTATATAGGAATTTCAAATCTATATTCATTGCAAACTCTTAAAAATAATTTTTCTTTATATGAAGAAAAGACATACTTTATGATCATAATTGAGAAAAGTTTAAATGGGAAGACTAGTGGAATAAGAGATCTTGCTTAGAATAAAATTATTCTATCTAAAGACTATTCTAAGAAAATCAAGAGCAAGACACCATTTCAAAATCAAATATTGCTCACATGAATTAAGTTCTATACAAACTTGATCCTAAGCTATAATCTTTCAAACTGGTATCCACCTATTACATAAAGGCTTTATATTCAATCAAGTGGATCATTGTGAATGCTTAAACTGGAAATCTATAGAAATGCCTCTCGATCGAAAAAGCGTTCGACCAAGGGGCGCCCCGGTCGAAGTCATGGTCGACCTAAAATAAGCCTGGCAGAATGCTTATTTGTGATATTAAATCATTTCTTTGCACTAAATCTTAGTATATTGATCCGAAACTTGTTCATCATGTTGAAAATAAGATTTTAGTGAAAATCTCTCATAAAAAGTTTGACTTATTGTAATCAAACTTCAATGCGTGTTATTCTTAAACTATTTTGATTATAAGATTAAGGGGGAGCTCACAAAAATTTGTAAAAATTTCTTGATCAAATCAAAACTTCAAAAATAGCTATGACCTTAAGATTATTGAATTATTCTGATCTAAAATGGACTCTCTATATCAATATTGGCTTAACATCCCTCATTAATGATTAGAGATATATTTTTTGATCCTACTATGCCGTAAAGAAAATCTCATATCATTTTCAGGGCTTAACATCCCTTGTAAAATGGATGAGAAATCAATACATGTATCCATCATGAGCCTAAATGGATCTCATATCATTTTTAGGGCTTAACATCCCTTATAAAATGGATGAGAAATCAATACATATATCCATCATGAGCCTAAATAGATCTCATATCATTTTAGGGCTTAACATCCCTTGTAAATGATTGAGAAATCAAAACACATATGCCATGAACCTAAAAGGATCTCATATCATTTCAAGGCTTAACATCCTTTGCAAATGATTGAGAAATAAATTATGGCTAAATTTGACATAAAAATAAGTGGTTTGCATTAAATTGTGTTGATTACCTTTGCTTTAAAAATTGAGCATCAAATTATCAAATTAAGGGGGAGAAATAAAAGTCATACTTAATGTTTATCTTGGTTATCTTTTTGAAATGGTTATCTTTTTGAAATGACAAAGGGGGAGAAACAATCTAAATCATTAACATAAAGTAAAATGAGTTTCATAATCTCTTGGCTAGCACACACTTCAAGAGAACGGCTGCAAAAGGTAAACTTCAGGTATGAAACTCATATGATTTATATTTCCTTGATTTATATTTTGGAAATGTTTGTCATCTTCAAAAAGGGTGAGATTGTTGGATAAATTGGACATTATTATAATCCCTTTATTTTGATGATGACACACATTTCATTCTTGTGAATCTAACTTTCTATTTGAATGTTTCAGGGAAAAGCACATAAGGTGGTGGATAGCAAAATTTGGAAGATCAATTTGTTAAAATTGCTTTATTTTCATGAGTGTACTCAAATGTAAAAACTTGTACAAGTATATAATGTACAAGTACTTAGACATCATATAAATCAAGCGTTAAATATTCCCTATCCACTCACAACACTTAGATAGATCTTCCCCTAAGATAGAAGCACAATTACACATTGATACACATAGTTAGTACATGGCTCAACACATTGGAATAGGGACATTCTCGGTCGACAAATTCCTCGATCGAGACACTCTCGGTCGACAATATTCTCGACCGAGAATAGTCCTTCTAGCAAATTCTATAGACGTTAGACTGAGTTGAAAAGTGGTTGGTAGTTGGAAATGAACGTTGCAATACACTCATTCCAGACCTTCCCTCGGTCGAGAAATTCCTCAACCGAGAGACTCTTAGTCGACAAACTTCTCGACCAAGTAAGGTTCTGGACTGCACTTTTCAGCATTAAACAACTAGTCGTTGCAATGTAATTAGTGGAAACCTAATGGCTAGTTAAGCACTAAGAACACCCAAGAAAGTGTCTAGAATGTCCTTAAGCATTAGTAGGCCATTCCTATAAATAGGACATGCCTTAGGACACCCAAAGCATCACTTATGCATACAATTATACTTGAGATTCATTCTTTGTAAGCAACAAGCTGAGCTACAATTGCAATCTATTTCTTCGAGATCTACATTAGTGTCCTATAGCCTAGTATCTCCTAGCCACCACACTACCACGTTCATTTACAGTAGATAGGAGATCAATACGCTTGATATAGGATCAAAGCGCTGTACTCAATTGGTAACATTGTTTCTTCTTCCAATCTTGTTCCTTCTATTATATTTTGTTCTCCTTTGCTACTCCTAGGTTGGAGGTTGTGGAAAGGAGGTTGTTGGATCTTCTTCAGGTGGTGAAGGTAGCTCGGTGGACTTAGGATTACTTCAAGAAGTCTGTCTCAATGGGAAGCTACTTTAAGAGGAAGGCTACTTCAAGGGGGATCTTGGAGTTACTTCGAGGAAGGGTGCTTCAAGGTTGGTGGGATTACTTCTAGGTGAAGGCTATCCTAAGGGTTGTGAAGGTAGTTGTATATTATGTAACATCCTTGTAGTGGACTGACTCCCTTAGTATTTGATAAGGGTGGAACCACTCTATACACCTTGACTCCTTCTCCAATATTTTTGTGGTTGTTTGCTTAAATAATTTTTAAAATTATCATAAAACCCTATTCACCCCTCTAGTGTTTTTTAAACCTATCACACAAAGCAAGACTACTCAAAACCTAAACATGATCAACTGCCAATAAAACACATCACTAAAAAGAGGGTTAATTAAAACTGATTAAATTTTCATATTTTTTCTTAAAAACATTAGCATACAAGTCCAACATCTCGGATTATTTCATAAATCATATGAAAAATCTCTTACAAAGGCTCTGTGTCCTCAGCTACAACATATACACAAGAGATAGCATGCACATGTACAACATCAGAATACTAAAAAAGCTCGAGTAGATAAAACACTATATTCAAAACATTCCCACCCAGACCTGAGAGTACAAGGATGACTCTAGGACATACTAGACATATAAATAACTATACATCTATGATCCATCACATCACCTCCTCCTTGCTGCCACGAGTCTACTACTGCTACTGATGATCACCTAAAATTTTTTTTGGTGACCCACAGGTGAGACCCATACCAACAAGAGATATAACTCACAACAATTCTTATTGATTATAAAATGTTATGCTATTAAACATGTTAAGTAGATTAAGCAGGTTATACAGATAGACAAATAAAGCAACAAAATAAGATTATCATTTATAAGGGATTTATTAAAGAACAATTCTAATTAGAGTATTAGAAGCTAGAATTATTCTCAATCACCAGATGTAGATATCACCATGAGCATAACCATCATTGTGAACCTAATTAGCATCATTTTTATAGATAACAACATGAGCATTTTTCAATAGTAAGAACATGTCTAACAATATAGCATGTCTATAGCATAGGCATCTCTAATAGCATAACATATCTTATCAATCTAATATGTCCGACAAGATAAGCATATCTACATCATGAGTTGAGCTAACATCCTAAGCATAACTATCAACATGAGCATGATTAGCAGTATGAGCATATCTAACTACATAGGCATGACTAACATCATAAGAAATTCTAACAACTTAAGCATAACTAACAGTATATGCATGATTCGTAGTATAAGCATTGTTAATAGAATGAGGTAACTAGCATCATAAATATAACGAACAATATTAGTATACCTAACTACATAAGCATGGCTACTTCTCTTATTGTATTACATCATCTACATGTGAAAAGAGAAAACAAGGGTTATTATCCAATGTGAAGCGATGTGTATAACCCTAACAGATACACTACATGGTTGGATTACTTATGCCCTGGGGAGAGTGAGCTATACCACTCAAACTCCAATTGACCACTACTAAGTTGAAATTAGTTTTGTACAAGATCTAGGAGTACCGACATCCTAAGATCTCATCCGCCCCCAGTCAGTACGGGCCTGCACAGTGACACATAAGGTCAAGATGTAAAATAGCCTAGTATGCCCTTGGTATATAGGTCACGACACTAGTGAACAGCCTAGTCTGCCCTTATAAAGGCCACAATACTAGTGAAATTGAGATACGACCGTAGTCGCTCTCCTGCCAAAATATGACCGCAACCATCCTCAAAACACATCACATATACTGGATCACATCATCTGAGATACAGACACAACTATTCTCCTATGAGGGTATGACCACATCCATCCCTATGAACATGCATATACTCCTAGTATATGACTTCGAGTTTCCATTAAAGGAATGCTCGTTTCACCATCCAGCAGGTCCTGACACTGCAATGGATCTACGACATGGCACTACATGATTAAGGTTTCACTTTGATTAGCTAAGTGGACTGAGTGAATCAAGGCTGAATCAAACACGTGGACACACAAATCCTAATTCATTTCTAGAAAGCATTTGATATATAACAACACCAGTAAATATAAAACATATACGACATATTCCTTATTACAACACCACATGATACTATTTCATTGCCATTCATGACCTTACTCATCATCACACCAACACATGATATAAATCCTTATCATATTATCCCAGGGCACTAACCCTTATCACATCATGGAGAGAATCATGCCTCCATTAGGGTTCAATCATGCCCAAAGGTCATTAAGACCATCATAATATCTCTTGCAAGAACATCATTATCTTTACATGCCCCATCAAGGATCAACTACTATCACATACATGTAACATATAATGTTTGGCCTAACATTTCACATAACAACAAATTAGAGTTATAACAACATGGAGAGAAAAAGTACTTCATCATTATATTAAATGTACAAGGAAACTAAGCACCATCTTTGTGTTGTTGAATTAGGATTAAGGTTCAACAAGTTAACCAATTTAGGGTTTCCAAAACAACAATTGTGTGTAATCCCTAGTTCTTATTATTTACAACAAATCTTAGAAGTAAGGGCATTCCTAGGTATAATTTACCACCATCTTTTAGTTGTACTAAGATTAGAGTTAACAACACAAGTTGGCTTAACATTGCGAATCAACACTTTACAACAATCTTAGGTTTATATTCATTTGAGGGCAAAGGTAAGACTACCTACTTATCAGGCTAAAAACCATTAATCCTAACTCATAAAATCCCTAACATTAGGTGAAATAAACACAACCTATCGAATCATAGACCACACATCAAACCATCAGATTCAAGGCAATTAAAACCATCAGGTTGTGTATATGAATCACCATCGTTGAATCACGGTTGCATAAAATATAACCATCAGATGCAAGACATGTAAAACCTTGAGACATTCATCTTGGAAAACCACGAGTTATGAATTATAAAAAAACCCATGTACCCCCATCAAGTGCGAGCCCTAAACTCACCATCGGTTTCATGAGCAAGGAAACCCATCAAATTAGATATTAGTGAAACCATCGTTTGTCTTAGCCAAGCAAACCATCGATTGAGAAACTAAGTGAACCATCAATATAATACTTAGAGAAAATAGTCCATGACCTCTTAGAATGACCATCAATTGTGAACCTAAAGAGTATCATCAATCTAACACTTGGAGAAATCAACAAATAAGTAATTAAGATAGCCATTCATTGTGAATCTAGTGAGACCATCGAATCAGCTATTACGAGAGCATCAAAACCATCGGTTGTGAGAGGAAACAAAACCATCACTTTTAAGCACAAAAGAATATCCAAAACAGAAACTAAGTAAACTTAATAGGTTGGCACAAGAATCCTAATCATCGAGTTATGGAAATAAGAGAAAAAAAATCAACTCAAAGCATTTGAGAGAAACCATCGTTTGAGATAGAAATAAGACCATCAACTTGAACCACTCAGGAGAGAATCATGGAATTCATTTATCAAACACAAGAGAGTCCAAAACAAAAGATAAATCCAAACCTTTAATTGGCACTAAATGGTCAAACTATATAACATCAAAACCAACTATTGCATTGAAGCACAAGGAGGGAAAAATCTACTCAAAACCCTAAGAAGAACCATCATTCACGGGGCTTAAGGTAATCATTGATCATACAGTGACGAATAAAATATAATCATCATTTATTGAACTCAATAAAGTCATTAAAACATTAAATAAAGTACCAAAATCGTTCCTTCCTATATGCCAACCAATCGGGTCACCCAACAAGTAGAAAAACATTTTCAAGGCACCAAATAAATCATAGCTAGTTTCAACCATTCAAAGACCATAGATTATTATGATTATGGAAGCCATAAACCAACTAGAGATAAGAATATTATGACCATGGGTTCTTAGGAATCTAATAAGGTCATCAAAATAGTAACAATGCACCACCATAGTTCTACACAAAAGACTAGTCATCGGATCACGAGGCAAGGTAGAAATCGGCTCGATTAGGTCAATGGTAGCTATCAATTTCCACCACAACAACTCCATAAATTCGTGGACAAGCAAGGTATAAAGATCATATCCCAACACAGAGAACGTGTACAAGATTAAGGAGAGCAACTAGAGAGTTATATACTAAAAAATCATCATATATATACACAACTTAGCGAAGGATTCAAATTTGCTACTCATTACTAGGTTTTAGTGCAAGATTTAGCATAGCAAGTTGAATGGTAAGAAATAAACGTGGAACAAGCTAAATAAATTGCCTCTAGAAATATGTTTCAGATCCAAACATTAAGAAATTTGAGTAAAAAGGAAGAAAATCCTAGCTTTGAGCTTCTCCATTCGTCCAAACTAGTTCCATCTCCAAGAATGAGAAACCTTAGATCAAAGGAGCAAGAAGAAGAGTGTCTTTCATGTTTCTAGCACAACTCAACCATGGGAACCAGGGATCCAAACAAGAATAAGAGAAAGGAGGGTAAGATCAGCAAGTAAATGAAGATAAGAGAGAAAATCTTACTTGCTTGGGTCAAGAACAACTAAGGATACTTCAAAATCTTGAAAGAAGACTAAATCTGAATCCCATGATCAAATGCAAGTAGATTGCCCCAAGCTCTTCCTTTCTTGAGCTCCTTTCATTCATAAATAGAGAGAGAGAGATGAGATCCAGCATCATGAGATGATGAAGGGGGTGAAGGAAGTGTGTAAAAGGATTTGTTGCATGTAAAGAAGGGCATAAAAAGCTAAAAGGGAGAGAGAAGAAAGAGGCAAGGTGTCTAACAAATCATGCCAAGTGTTCATGGTCAAGAGCATCCATCCCATAAAACCCAGCAGCTACACGGTAGTGGGGGGTCAGGTGGCCCACCTAAATGTGCCTCCCAAAATAGGTGTTGGCCCCACTCACAATAAACCCATCATTCATGTACTCAAGGTAGCCCATCAATGAGAGGAAAGTCCTATGTAGATGTCATGCACAAAACCAAGGTGCAACTAGGTGCCCCATGTCACAACTAAATCCATAATGATATAATAACATGTAAGTCACAAAAAGCACGTAAAAAATTGCAAGAAAAACATCATATGTGGGTAAATTGCATAAAAGTCCAAAACATGTACAAAATTGCATAACTTTCTCAAACAGTGTCCAAACTGGACCAAACTTGAAACATAGCTAAATTAACTGATATCAAAGAATAATACAAAGTTTAATTAGACATCTAACATATTTTAATAATCAAGCATGATTAGGTATTAAGCCAGGTCATGGGTCTTACACCTATGAGTATGAGTAAGAGTTTTGGTTGTATGGAATCTGATGGTTATGCTTGACCTTATGCACTCATGATCCGATGGGAATGCTAAGAGCTAGGGTTTATCAATAAGTTCTATTTTGTAACATTAATTCAACTTATCTTTTTGAACCTAACCGTAATACAAATAGGTGATGATGGTTAATCATACTTAGCTTCCTTGTATGATTAGGTGTGATGAAGCAATACTATCTCTCAATGTTGTTGTAACCCTAATATGTTGCCATATGAACATCATGAGCTATTAAGTGCAATGTTATATCAAACTTATATGTCACATGTATGGTGCTATTTTTATGAGCCTTTGGTAAGGCATGGAAAGATGATGATGTTCTTACAGGGAATGATGTGATGGCCTTAATGACCTTTGGGCACGGTTGAGCCCTTATGGAGGTGTGATCCTCTTCATGATGTGATGAGGGTTGGTACTTATGATGATGTGATAAGAATTATACTTCATATGTTTTATATCTCTTGGATTTGTAACATACCCATGTTTTTGTGGAACTCTTTTATGGTTTATATGTAACTTGATTGATGCAACCTTAACTCACCCAATTGGCACTAACTAATCAAGTAAAACCCTAATCATGTAGTGTCTTGTGTCGTAGATCCATTCTGATGCCAGGACTTGCTGGATGGTGAAATGAGTATTCCTCAAATGGAAGCTCAGAGTCGTATACAATTGAGTATATGCATGTTTTTGAGGGTGGTTGTGGTCGTGCCTCGGCAGGAGAGCAGTTGAGGCAGTATCTTAGATGATTATGATTTAATATACGTGATGTTTTGAGGACAATTGTCATTGTACCTCAAATGATAGGGTTTGTATACCCTGGTTACTAGTGCCGTGACCTATATACCAAGGGCGGACAAGGCTATTTTGCAGTTGGACTTATATGTCACAGTGTCTGGCTCGTACTGACTGAGGGCGGATGAGATCTTAGGATTTTAACTCTCCTAGATCTTGTATGAAACCAAATGGCACTTACAAGTGGTCAGTTTGAGTCTGAGTGGTATACCTCAAACTCCCTAGGGCTTAATAAAAGAGGTATCTAGCCATGTAGCATATATGTTAAGAGCTAAACATGATTCATATTGTTTGTTAACCCTTGCCTTGTTTCTTATACTGCTAGTTGTTATATAATGCAGTCAAATGTTCCTTTCTATATATTGTTTATCATGCTTATTTTGTATGCCTATCAGTTTAACTTGCTTAATTTATTTAATATGATTAACTTGCTTAATTTATTTAATATGTTTAACTTGCTTAATAATATAACATGTTGTAATCAATAAGCATTGTTAATAGTTATATCTCTCACTGGGATGTTGGTCTCACCTTGTAAGTCACCACATCTTTTTAGGTGGCCATCAATGACGTCATTGGGATCATGGTGGTGAGGAAGAGAAACTTGGAGAAAACTTAGAGAAGAAGGCTATCTAGTATTTAGTGTGTCCTAGAGTCGTCCATGTACTCTCAGGTCCGAGCAAGGGATGTTTTGTAGATGATATGTACATTGACTTGAGCTTTTGGTAGCGTGTTGATGTTTGTATATGGCATGTATATGTGGAACAATATCTTTTGTATATAGGTTGTGGCCTTAGACATTGGATGTACATGTAAATACTTGATATGGTATGTGTTGATATGTAGTCATTCGACCTTTATGCAAATATCTCTGAACGTGATGGTAATGTTTAAATCAATTTAAATTTACCCTCTTTTCTGGATGTATGGTTAATTAGTGATCGATCACGTGTTATGTTTTGAGTAATATCATTTAGTGTTATAGGGCGTGACATATCCAACTATCTCAAGCGTACCTCCCCACAAGCTCCACCTAGCAGGTCCATGTCACCATGTCCAATCTTCCAAGTCCTACAGTTGGGGTTGAAAGCATACCCCAGAATAGAAGACAGAAATGGAAAATTATCAACATACATGCTGATATGAGCATGTTAATCAGGGATTGAGCAATATAAGGAATAAAGGACATCAAATGTAACAAGGCTTCCCATAGAAGAGGAAAGTACCATCAAAGTGGATTTCAAGAGAATATGAATTTTAAAAGATGTTATTCAATAATTACACTTGCCATTAAATAAAAGAAGGTAAGCAACAAAAACACACATAAATATTTTAGGGCACAAAACCCAACATCAATAACCAACCTGCAGGCACATGAGACAAGCATAGCACTAGTGTAATATAAATAAACAATGGCGGCTAAGGCTCACAACCTTAAAACCTTATAGAGTAAGGCACACAACCAAACTCCCAAATATATAGTATGGGCTCAAAACCTAGGTATGGGGCACACAAACTCCATCCCAAAGATATAACATGGGCACACAACCCAAAAACCAAAGTGCTTACACTACTCTAGGGCTATTGAATAACAAAGCATGCACTATTTATAGCTAATTGAAAGTGTGGTCATATAAATAGAAAGAATGCCATTTCCATCACATAAATGGACAATATAAAACATCCACCACAAAAGTGCACAAAATTAGGATTCCATCTCACAATAAGGAACAACATGGTTTAAATTTCACAAATACAGTTTCACCAAGAAGCAAAGTATAATTTAAAAGTTCAACATAGATCAAGAGTTCAAATTCATTAAGATTAGACCCAAATAGCTCATCAAGTCAAGAAAGAGAATATTCATCACCAAAATACTTCAAAGAGGCTCGAGAGAGAGAGAGAGAGAGAGAGTAAAGAAGGTAATTTATCAATATGACTCATGGGGGATGCAACATACCCCAAGGTGTTTTTCAACTTGTCAAGCTCCAAACCCTAATTCCAAGTCATGTTTTTGTTCACCTATCATAGATTTTTATATACAAATCATTAATGAAATTATGTATTTTAAACCCTAGATTACTATTCTGATTGTGCTCAAATTTAGTTTTTGAAATATTTTTATTTAGAAATAGAATATTTTTTTGGTTCCAATGAGTCTTTTTGTGTATTTTTTGGATAAACAAATAATTCGTTATGAATTATTGAATAATTGACCAATCAAAAAATAGAGAAAAATCCATGCAAGCAAACATTATCCACACGAGCGAAAATGATGAGATGGCCCAATCAGTGAAGGACACTGTCCTAATTAGTGACCAATGAGGCACAAGATGAAGGAAATAAATCATAGGTGAAATGACAATTCTGTTCCTACAGGAAAAACAAAGCAAAAAGGAAAATGAAGGACAGAGAAGAGAAAACACTGGAGGGGTTCATCTCATTACCTTGCTCTCATGTCATGGTCACCAAAGCAACACAAAAAGTCCTTGGCAAGATTGAGGAAAACTGCATGTGGCGAGAACCAATGATGTTAACTATCATAAGATGAAGGCATGAGGCCGATGATGCTTACCACCAAAGGAATTACTGGTGCGAAGCGTTCAAGGAGTTTCCAAGCCATCGTGGTGATCATAGTTTGAAGCTCGACATAGGTGATAGAAGAAGGATGGGAAGAAATTGAATCAAAAGAAGACTTCTTGGAGGTGCGAAGGGTTTGAGGGTATATATATATATATATATCTGTGTGTGTGTGTGTTTATGTTATAGTATATGGCGGTGGGTGCGTGGAATTTTCAAATGCATGTGGAGAGAAAATTGGGAAAACTTGAATACCCCAAAGTAGATCAAGATCTTAGGCTAGTTATATTTGGAATTGTTTTTAGAGTTTAATGCACTTTATTTCATGTAGTTTTGTGGAATATAGAGGGAGAAATCCTCAATGAAGGAAACCAAGGAATCAGACAATACTATTCACTCCTGCACAAGGTAGGAGATGAGCATCGTGTCGCTAGATGGTGATCAAATTGTGCACAAGTGACACATCATTAACACCTAGTCAGAAGCTGAAACCATAGCATGACTGATTCAAATCTAGAAATTGAGCATGATGGTTGTGTAAAACCCAAAACTTTAGGAAATCACTTACATCTATCAAATATTTTGGATATTTGACATTTCAAACTGAATTTTTATTTTTCAATCTAATTGCGGGTGCAAACATGATTCAAATTATACCAAAATTTTCAGCCACACTAACTAGGACATGTAGATTCTGATTTTAGCATTAATTTGTTATTTTGAAGATATCTAATTTTTTATTTAATATTTTTAGATCTTATCATTAATTTAGTGAATTTCAAATAATATGAAACTTGACCTGCAAGTAAACTTAAACATCATGAATACGATGTTGAAATTAATTTTTCCTTTTGGAATGGTTTATTATTTTATTTAATATGTTTGACCTTAAGTTATATTCTCTCTCCTAAATAATACTAGGATAGATAAGATTGTTCAATTAATGTGAAAAATCACATATAGGCTAATTTTGGTACGTGGAATTCGAATTTAGGATTTATTTCGACTTTAATTTAAATGATTATACATGAAAATTCCAATTGCTATTCTCATACGTGTATTAAGCACATTATCCTCTTATTTAGCCATTATGCAAGAATTAGTTAGCAAAGAAAATGTATGTGACATCTTTCATGGATTTACCTATGTGTTAGCACATATTTAGATTATTAAGTTAATATGGATAAATTGTTGATATATGATGTTGATTATAAAGTCTATGAATTAACATTATACATTAAGGTGTAAGTTTATCATTGTTTGGTCAAATCTAAGGAACCAATCTTGCTAACCTCCTAATCAAGTAATAGGATAAGGTTATAGTTTCAGTATGTTACATAACACATTGTTCATATTAAGCTATTCTCTTGATATGGGTCTTTGGACCCCTCCTACTATGCCTTTGTGATACTTGATGTGATTAATGATTGAAATGCTAGTGTTGCTTCTCTATTTGTGCATGTTAAATGTTTTGACTAAAATATCAAAAGTAGTGGTACTTATGTACCACCATACATATATAGGGTGCACATATTCGCCCAGGGTGTATGTTTACACCCTTCACTTTTAAAACATGATCCTATGATGTTAGGGCCATATTTTGGGTATTTATAGTCTACATTGCTTATACATGCAAAAACTATATTATTGTGAATTGGTGATTGGATCTTATGGCAAGAATATTGATATCAAGATTATTTTTAAGTGCAATGCCTCATTATTTTGATGATTTATTTTGGAACTAACATATATGTTGATAGCCCCCTCTTTGCTTGGGAATGTGCCCCTCTTTTGTTCTTGAAATCATGATAATGCCCAAATATTGTTTATATGCACATACTCAGAAGTATTTTGATGTATTTTGTTGGGTGTTGTTCTCAAAACCACCATGGTGCAGGAGATTTAGACATCATAGACTCAGGAAGATCCATATAGGACATGGGTTTAATGATGGCTTGGAATGGCTAAGTTTCTCTCTACAATTGGTCTTATATGTTATGAAGTGTACAACTTTTTAATTTTTCATGCCACCTTTTATGGTGAGGAAAAATTGTATATGAATTTTCAGGTAACTTTGTAATAGTGATTTTGTCTATTGCTTTATATTTACATGGCTCTTGTATCATACCACTTGAGTGGACCCCCTTTCTGTAAGACCCTAAACTTGCTTAATGAGTTGAATAAGCTTAATTATCATAATTTAATTCTTATAACCCTAATATAACCTTTTTATATTCTTTGAAATCATAATACAATCTTAAGTTTCAAATTTGGTCAAATTTGGACACTGTTTGAGCAAGTTATGCAATTTTATGCACATTTTGGACTTTTATGTAATTTACCCAATTGAGAGGTTTTATTTGCAATTTATCACTTGCATTATGTTCCTTGGATATTATATCATCATTCTTGAGCTTTTTTATCCATGGGAAGCCCATTTAATCCTTGGTTTGTAGGTATTTTCTCCAAGGGTATTTTAGGGTTTACCCCTACATGGATGAGCTACCTTTAGTAGCTATCAACTAATGAGTTGTTTGTTTTGCTTGGAAATTCAATAAATGAGGGATAAGAATGTATCTATGGACGGTGGGGGAGCTTCTTGTGTGTGTTCTTGTATATTCTTAATAGTTTAAGGCCATGGACACTTGGAATGATACTACAACTTCAACTTTTTCTTTTTCTTTATCTTAAAGTTTCATATACTTATCCCTAAGCACCAAAACGATCCATTTTATCTCCACCACTTCCCTCCTTATACAAACCTCATCCTCCCTCTGTGCTTCTATGAATTTCCTGTCGAAGAAGAAAGAGGGAAGCTTCTTGGAAAAAGAATCTAAGGTTGCAATTGACTTCCATTTAGGGTTTGAAAAGTTTCCTTCTAGTGATCTTGACCTAAAAGAGTAAGAATCCCCTTCTTTCCTCCATTTATTTCTTTGTTATCCTTCCTCATAGCTTTATATAGGTCATAACCTTGGTGTTCCATGGTAGAAATTGCTCTAAAGCTCTAAAACCCTACCTTTCTTGCTCCTTATGCTTAGGGTTTGCTCATTTGATGAAGAAATGTGCTAGATGGACGAGTTCACAACTTATTATTGGATTTTCTACCCTACCTGCTCGAGTTTTCTTCTTTTTGGGATTTCATATTTTCATTAGAGGCAAGTTTTATAACTTGATCCACGTTTATTGCTTACCATAAGCTTGCTAGCTCACGTTCTTGCTTGAAAATGATG
Source organism: Alisma plantago-aquatica (assembly GCA_963693085.1). NCBI lineage: Eukaryota > Viridiplantae > Streptophyta > Magnoliopsida > Alismatales > Alismataceae > Alisma > Alisma plantago-aquatica. The sequence continues at coordinate 993,507,029 of OY856413.1, read as the reverse complement.
ATTCATGCACTAAAAAGCTATGCTTGACTTGGATTTCAATTTTTATAATGTTCCATGTTCTGATTTTAGTTCTATATGAACCTGTGATCATGTATGTTATTTTTAAGATATAATATGACTTGGATCAGGTTGGTTTGATAACATATGGTGCTAAGCACCTATCAACCAATGGTCAATTTTAGGGTTTTAAGCTGATTTCTTCTATAAACCCATGACCTGATGATGGTACTATTGCAACAACCCTATGGTGTTGTCTTCATGACAACTGATGGTCATGATTAAAGGTGTCAAATGATGGTGAAAACCTATGGTCACCCCCTTAGGTCAGGTTTAGGATCAATTAGAAGTTTAATGATCAACCATTAAGTACCCTAATAAGCTTATCAACCAATGATGACATTAGCTTTATATTTAATGTTGATTAATGAATATAGTGCTGATATAACAACCTATGGTGACTTAATGGTCACTAATGATGGTGGATCAGGTCTGAAAAACCTATGGTGAGTTAATAATATATCTGTAGCATCAATTAAGCCTTAGACCAATGGTTTCTTGTGTCACTTGATTCAATGGTCGGACCTATACTGTAATTGATGGTTTGAACACATGCACTTGACCCAATGGTCAAGATCTAATGTTTATTCCTCCAATAAAGTGGAATGATGGATAGTGTAATATGTTGGTCCTAATAATGTTATTTAGATGGTTTCCTTTATATGATCAACTTAAGGAGCTTACTTGTTGACAATATATGGCTTGTTTTAAATGAACAGTTGATTGTGAGTTTTACCCTACTCTCAATGGAACTTTTTATGTTGTTAATAAAATGATTTCTAGGTTATATGGTGACTCTTTCTAGAGCACAAATCAAGGACTTCATAGGTGGTTTATCCAAGGTGTTTACTTATGTAAACAACTAATGGTCTTACCTTTTAAACATCTAATTGTTCTGGGTGACATTGTGGTATGGTGATATGGGTTGAATGGTGACAGAACAAATGGAGGGTTACACTTAATAAGGTAGTCTTACCTATTCACTCATATGAATAGAAGGAATGATAATCATATTGTGTTGATATGTAACGCTAATGAGATATAGCTTGTTATACATAGATTTAATATAACTAAATGATGGTAATTGGGTATGAATAGTCCTTGAATGACTAATACAATCATGGAGTATTCTGTTACTATTGTTGAAACCCTAGTATGCTATAACCCGATGGTTACACCTTGATTTATGTGTGGGCTCATACTTGAGAATGGTATGGAATGTGATGGTGATGCTTCACCTTATGCATCCATGATCCAATGGGGATGTCGTGAGTTAGGGTTTGGGTATAAGTGTTGATTAGTATCTTTAATATGATTTATCTTGTGGAACCTAACTCTAATGCAAATAGATAAACATGAGTATTCATGTTTAACATTATTATATGATGGAATGATGGTGGAATAACCTCCTTAATATGATCATAACCTTCATATGTTAATTGGTGCTTATCATAGCCACATGGTTGATACTTTCTTATGCTAAAAATGTGCATTATGAATATGATGAGGGTTAATCATATCTAGATTCCTTGCATGTTGATGTAATAAAGGAACATTCTTAACGTTAATATAACCCTACTATGATTGTTTATGAATATCTCCTAGCTCATTAATTCAATATTGTGTTGATCTAGTGTATTATATGTAAGTAATGTTGTTGAGCCTTGTTATGAGGCATGCAAAGTGAATGATGATCTTGTAGGGAATAATATGATGGTCTTAATGACCTTTGGGAATGGTTGAGCCCTGAATGAGGTGTAATCCTCTTGTGTTGATAAGGGTTGATACCCTATGATATTGTGAAAATGATTTATATCCTATGATAGTATGATGGTCTTAATGACCTTTAGGCATGGTTGAGCCCTGAATGAGGTGTAATCCTCTTGTGTTGATAAGGGTTGATACCCTATGATATTGTGAAAAGGATTTATATCTTGTACTAGTATGATGACTAGTGTAGTCTCATGAATGACAAGTGAATAGTACCATGTGATGATGAGATGAGAAATTATGTTTCATACATTTTATATCTTTTCAAGTTTTGATATTTATATGCTTGTTAGAAGTGAATTACGGTTTGTATGTCCACTTGTTTGATGCAGCCTTAATTCACCCAATTGGCATAACTAATCAAGTGAAACTCTAATCATGTAGTGCCCTGTGCCGTAGAGCCATCTTCACTGTCAGAACTTGTTGGATGGTGAAATGAGTATTCTTAAGGGAAACTCAGAGTGCATACTGTTGAGTATGTGCGGGTGGCAGGTTGATGATATATCCTTGTCATACACAATGCAAATTGTAGAGGTTGGCTATGGTCATGCCTCATACATCTAATGTGATTGAGAACGACTGTGGTCGTGTCTCGATGATTATAACATGATGTAACATCCCACTCTTTAATACAAATTTTCAAATTATTTTATTCCTTGCATGCTCTTTTTCTAAATTAGATAATTGTTGAGGACTTAAATGCAAATTGCCCATGTTAGTTTTACAAATTCATTTTTATTATGTCCAATTTATCTCTTACCCTTGTTTTATTTAAAGGAAATCTTTTCATATATATCTATGCTCTTTTGTTTAAGAAAATGAGAATAAATGCTTTTATGTTCAATTTTCTCTCTCATATGATAATTGGTGATTTAAATGTTTAATTATTTACTTAATGACCCCCATCTTGTTAATTGAAAAGAAATAATATTTAGGGCACGTTTTTATGTTTTGCAATTCTTATTTGAAGAATCAATGGCTTTATTTACATTCATCATAGCCATTTAAGTATACATGAGGGTTTTGCTATATTAGGCCTAAAATATGTACAAGCATAAAATATAACCTCTTGAGAACATTATAGACACCCCATTTCACCTATGGTTAAAATTTGGGTTCATTTGACCCATGTTTGGACCCTCTAAGCAATTAAAAGATGTTTTAATATTGCGTGACCTTTTATTTGAATGAAATTTCATTTATGTGCCCGATTTAGCCTATGATTGGAGTTAATACGCTTGTCACGCGTTACATTTCTTTCTCTGTTTGGCGTGCGTAACAGAAGCCGTTGGATCAGGATCCAACGGCGCTCACGTTTTCTCCTTCCTCCGCTCATCTTGCAAAACGGCAGCGACGCTACCTGAGCTGCCTCCTCGACTTCAAGCCCGATCGTTTCTCGACGGTTCCACATTATCTCTTCGCCTCCGAGTTCGCCTCACCTCCCCGAATCCAATGAGCCCCAGCTCGCCCCCTCTCACTCTCTGTAGACAAAACACCCATTTTAGGGCATCACTTCCTCGCTGCCATTGTTGCGCAGACACCTCCTCGCTCCCTCTCGCCTCCACCTAAGTAGTCCGCAAGCATCACCGACCTCCAAGCTCTTCTCCTCCTCGCTCAATTTCTCCCCCAGCTCCGTCAGCAGCCCTAGCCTACTCGACCTTCCTTCTCCGGCGACCGAAGCTTCTCCCTGACTTCTCCGACCACCCCAGCCCGATTCACTCCCAGGTGAGCATCCACGATTCCCCTTTATTCTTTTCGCAACCTTGGTTTGCCCCGTGCCAGCCCCAGTCGTTGTATCCTATAGAGCTCCACGGAGGTCGCCGCCGGCGCTAGTCATGGCAGCGCCTCAGGGCTCCTCCCACCTAGGGAACCATACCCCGATCTTTGTTTGGCTGCGGCGAATGCTCCTCGACCCTCAACAGGTTGTTTTCACTCTGATCTCAGTGGTTTCCAATACCTGACCGCCGCCCCTGTTTCATGCGGCCATTCTTTATTTTCTCACCGCCGACCCTGCCCAGTGGCCCTCGAGCCACCTTTCGCCTCCTGCGACTCTGACACGCCACAGGGAGTGTTTTGATGATCTCAGCTTGTGCTTTCCCATTTGTTTTCCCTCGATTCACTTTTAGGCTTCTCCCTGCCGCCTCTGTTTCTCACAAAGGATCTCTGTTCCCTGGACACGAAAGCCCTTTTTGCTACCTCCAGACCTGTACCAAAGGTCGTCAGCTTCGGCTGTGTGGCAGGAGGTTTATGGGAAACTCAGTTTCCCTTGAGGGGTTGTGTGCCATGATCCTGGATCGGTACCCAGTTTATCAGGTGAGCTGCTCGACCCATGGCTCGTGAAGAACAGACAGGAGAACAAACCAGGTTATGGAATGACCTTGGTATCCCTGTCCTCTTTTTTTGTGTTTTCCACCCGCAAGGGTATTTTTGGGTTTTCACACCCTATTTCTTTGATCGCTCAAGCAAGCATCGCAGCCTAGTTGGTCAAGCCCGATTGGGCCAGGTCAGATGCGGGCCCCGATTTCCTGGATTTGGATATATCTATATATACGTGGATTTTTCTTGATTTCTGATTGGTCCAAAGTGCAAAATTCATAACTTTTGCATACAACCTCAGAAAAATATAAACAAATATGTTCTGGAAAGGATTTTCAATAAGGAATCCGATTTTCTAGTTTTTATCACCTGATTCCTCTGTTTTCACATCTCAAATTTTATATGAACAAATTAGGGTTTAATGTTGTGTAATGAAGGATAATTATGTTAATTTCAGGTGATTAAAAGGATCCAACCAGTCAAACAAGGTTTGACTTAGGTGTTTTAGATCAAGGTAAGCGGGCCATGCCCTTGGCATAGATAATACTTGGTTTATTGAATGTTTATGATTTATATTAAGCACTTTATGTTAAATCATGATTAATGCATGTTTTCTTCAATGTATATGATTATTGAATGTTGATTACTATAATCTAAGTCTAAGAATAGAAATCACATTAAGATTATGATTTATGATTAAGATACATGAAACCAAGATTAAGAGGGAAGAGATTCCCATCCATGCTTAAGAGGGAGAAATCCCATTATGTTTCATGGGGAGAAATCCCAATTATGTTCAAGAGGGAGAAATCCCAATTAAGATTAAGTTTAGGTTATTAAGAAGATAAGTCAAGTCTAAGAAAGATCATGATTAAGGGAAATTGAATTAGATTTATATGTACCTTGTTATGGGCTTTCCGAGCAATTATGGGCTTTCCGAGCATTATGGGCTCCTTATGGGGCATTAAGAGAGGAGCATATACTTCTAGTCAATTTCTTTATGTAAAAGATGCCAAGAAATGATTAATGTTAATGCATGTTTATGTTTATGTTAAATCACTTTATATGTTATTTTATGTGTTATAATATGCCAATGCCGCTTACTTATCATGAATGTTTTCCTTTGCATGGCTGGGGACGAGATGTCCGCAAGAGTTGGAGCTACAGAGAAGGAATCATCTTGAGAATACAAGGGACCCAAAGATATAAGGAGTTGTTGCCTGGTGGGATGTCCATCTATGAAGATCCTATCTTTCATATGTTATCTAAAACATGTGTAGCTTTATAATTATGATGTAGTTTTCTTTCCAAGAACTTATGTATGAATCTATGTTTCTATAATACCAAGTGTTGTTTATTTCTTGATATGAGATCATGCATGTGACAATCCCTCCCTAATATGCCAAGTACCCCACATTATGGATAATGTTGGGGATTAGGCTGTGCTTCCGCTGGTTACGTAAGAAACCCTAGGGAGGGGTGTTACATTAATGGTATTAGAGCAAGGAATAGATGGCCACTAAGGCAACATTAGAGATTCATATTATGTTCTAATATCATGTTATGTTTACCCTTTCAGATGGCCCCTAAGAGGAAGGAGAAGGTTGGTGAGTCAAGGCACTCACAAGGATCCTCTAGTGGTGATAAGACTGAAGATATGAACCACGCCCCTCCACCAGTCACCCTAGATGCCTTAGTAGCAGCCTTGACCAATGTCCTCCAACCTAGAGATCCGCCTAGGGCACATGAGATCTCCCTCATAGATTTCCTAAAGATTAAACCCGATGCTTTCCATGGTGAAGATGAGGTTGATGTAGTAACCAAGGCTGAGGAGTGGCTGAGCAACATGGAACATTGCTTTAGAGATCTAGAGTGTCCCCCACGTAGTAGGGTTAGATTTGCCACCCATATGCTCAAGGGTGCAGCCCATACTTGGTGGGAAAACCTCTTAGCCTCTAGGGAAGATGATGACCCTCCTTTCTCTTGTGATGAGTTTGTGGAAGTCTTCAACGACCATTATGTATCTGAAGCCATGTTAGAAAGGAAGGAGGATGAGTTTGTTAGCCTTAAGCAAGTGGGTGATATGACTGTCACTGAGTATGCTATGAAGTTTCGTAAGCTCCAAAAGTATGGTCTTGAGTACACTGAGCAAAAGAGAGCTAAGAAGTTTATTAGAGGGCTTAAACCTGACCTAAGTTATGCCTTGTCTGGTAGAGGACATAGGACCATGCAAGCAGCCTTGGATGCAACCCTAGAATTGGAGGAGCACCCTGGGAGGAACCATAAGAAGGAGGTACCCCAAAACAATCATCACCATCAACCCCCTCCAACCTCCAACCACAAGAGAAAAGCCCCTGAGCCTTCTCCAGAGAATGGGAGAACCCCATGCCCCAAATGTAAGAGAAACCATGGTGGTCCTTGTAGGTTTGGGACTTATGTTTGCTACTATTGTGGTGAGGAAGGGCATATCAAGCCTAATTTCCCTAAGCTTGCAAAGAAGGATCCCAACCATAACCAAGATAAGAACCCTAACCCTCCACCCAAGGTCAAACCAAGGCTCTTCACCATGCAAATGTCAGATGGAGAAGAGGAAAATGATCAAGGAAGTGTTGGTCACTGGTGGACCATAGAAGAGCAGAAGAGACCTGGAATAGAGATCTCGTGGGAAGACTTTCGGTGGGAATTTGTCCAACGATATTTCCCAAAGACCTTCCTAGACGAGAAGATCTCTCAGTTTGAGAGACTGAGACAGGGCATGATGAACATTAGTGAGTATGAAGCTAAGTTCATGGAGCTGTTGCGGTTTTGTCCGCACATGGCTGCCACAGAAGAAGAGAGAATTAGGAGATTCGAGAGGGGTTTGAATGCTGACATGTCTACCCCAGTGTCTGCCTTAGAGAACCGAGAGAGATTCTCTACCTTCGTTGAATCAGTCCGAAGGATAGAGAGATCTGTGGTTGAGAAGAGGCAAACCCAGAAAAGATATCCACAATTCCAGGGTTCTTCATCTATGGACTTTAAGAAGTCTAGATCCTCTACACATAACCCTCCACCATCTAGACCTAGTTCTCAGACTGAGTGGTCTCCAAGTAGAGGTAAAGGACAAGGAAAACTACCTCAGGAGACTCACATCTCTGCATCAATGTCCGTTACTGGACCACCAAGACCACAAGAAAGAAGCTGTTATAACTGTGGTAAGGTAGGACATTTGATGAAGAACTGTTGGTCTAAGCCTGTCAGTGTGACACAGCCTCCGAGACAAGGACATCAGGGATCACAGGGAGGACAATCTCAAGGAATAGGTCGAGGACGCGGGCAAGCGTCTCAAGCTGGATCATCAGCACCACCTCAACAACAAGCTACAGCAAGGTTCTATGCTATGAACCCACCAGAGGAAATGGAAGATCCACAAGTGGTGACAGGTCAGATGAAACTTTTATATTCTGATATGTCTAAATCTTGTGTGGTATCTGTTCTGTTTGACCCGGGTGCTACGCACTCTTTCATCACTCGAAGAGTGATTCGTAAACTGCAATATGACATCTAGTCATAAGGCAGGTAGTTGTCGTTGGAGACTCCGTTGAGTGAGTCTTATATCTTGACATACATACTTCTATGAGAAGGTAAGTTACTAAAGAATTGATCTGGAAATAGAATTCAGTAAAGTTAATATTTTATGTTTGTAAGAAAGAGAAAAGAGAAGGAACATGGAAAAATGTAAGTACATATTTTCTTACCTCAGTAATCATATACCCTGGCCAGGTATACAATTACTGATGATAAAGTAAATATGGAAGCTCTTGAAATATTATCTTTTGATTACTCTAATTAAGTAGTCTACCTGAAACAACTCAAAGAGATATAGAGTTTTGATAACACAAGTAACTAATACCAGAGTAAGAATGTTAAGAACAACCCTTGTTAGGGGTTTATGTTCTTAAGTAAAGATAGAATTTTAAGAACATCCCTTGTTAGGGGTTTATGTTCTTAAAATAAACATATCTTCTCTAGAATGTAATAATGTGTATGTTGAAACAATATCTGCTCTCCCCTTTCCTTCCTGAGATTTCGGGGACGAAATCCTTGTTAGGGGTTTATGATTTGTAACACCCCTGACCTGGGTTATGAGCTAACCCTAGAAGTTTTGCCTAAAAATGTAATTATATACTTGTGAAAAACTCCCTGGCATGTAATTAAGTTCCTCAGGAACATATAATTTTCAATTTTGCTCCTTTTTGTATAAAGTTGTAGCATTGTGTTGTATGCAGGGACCTATGTGCAAATTACCCAGTTTAAGGGTTGAACTTGCAAAAGTCACAAGATAAGATGTATCTCTGATGTTGAAACATCATGAGGATGTCTATGATGAAGTTTGAGGGATTTCCCAAGCTTGAGCACCAAGGTGCAGCTGTGGAAGCAACCCCCATGCTTAGAAACCCTAATTTGGGGTAAATGCAATTTACCCAAATTGAGGGGTTCAACTTGTAATTCTTAATATATAAAACATCTTTTAAGACTCTTGTCATCATTTAGAGTGGAAATGATGAAAGGGGCACATCAAAGATTGGTCAGATAAGAAAAGATGAACTTTGTGGTAAAGACACCTAATTTGGGTATAGAAATCTTTCATGGATGTACCCTAGTTGTAGGTTGGATTTCTTTACCCTTAGATCTTGAGATTCCATGATATTTGCATAAGGATAGATAAGTTTGGACGTGCCTTTGAGCAAGGAGGGACCTAGATGTGATTTCCAATCTTGTAAGGTCCTTAGGGTGTAAAAGGGGCTAAAGTATATAAGCCACCTCTTTACAAGATAAGTGAACGATCTTTCCTTTACTTCATTCTCATCTCTTCTTGCTCAAACAGCCAAAGGTAGCTCTGGAGCTCAGGGGGACGACCAACCTGTTCTAGGTAAGAGAACCCCACCTAGCTCGAATTCATGGAGGAATTCACTTTCTAAGGTTGGTTTTATGGTTAGCTTACTTAGTCTTCTTGTTCTAGCCGACCAAAGCAACGTTTCCTTGGAGAATTCACCTCTAACCAAGTTGTGGAAGCTCAAGGACGCCATTAAAGCTTGGAGCTCTAAGATCAACCTTTAGGCGGGTTTTATAACTCTAAACTTATGCTTTATATGTATGCTTAATTCTTGCGATTTACTTGGTAAATTCTCCTTCTACCTCCCTTCTTCCTTGCACGTTTGCAAGCAAATCAGTGGAGAAACCGACCTTGCTAGAGGTTGAAGATGAGGGGCGTGATTCCCTATGTTACTTTTTCAAACGACCTTGGACCCTTTTGGTCCAAACGGTTGCAAACCGTTTGGGTTCAAACAGTTTCAAACCGTTTGCTCTCAAACGGTCTTGCAAGACCGTTTGGATTGAAACGGTCTCAAGACCGTTTGAAAGAGTTGACCAAGGGACGACCGTTTGAGGGTCTGTTCCTAACATATTGAATTTCATCTCTGCAAAGAATCAAAGTCTAATTCTTAACCAATTGAGAGTTGAAGGCACTTCAACATGAAACCCTAATCGGGTGAAAAAGTGCTGATTTAACATATAGATCTTGTTGAGTTTTGGGTTGAAGGACCCAAACGGTCTCAAGACCGTTTGGGGATTCCTCCAAACGGTCCTAAGACCGTTTGGGCACAACCCAAGACCGTTTGAAGGTCTAGGGTTGAGTTAATCTAATGGTTTGAGGGTCCAATTGTAGGAAATTGATGAATTGATGAAAATTGCTGATTTTGACCTAATTGGATTTCAACCTTAGTCAAAACGACTTGGAATTTTGGTCAAAATTTGGGCAAACGGTCTCAAGACCGTTTGGATGATGTCCAAACGACCTCAAGACCGTTTGGGCCAAGTTTGAGCCCAATTGGAGGTCAATTGATAGGTTCAACCTTGAATTGATTCACATTGTTGAACATTGATGACCAATCGATTTGAAACCCTAATTGAGGAGGATTGAACCCTAATTGGCTTGCAATTGAGGGTCAATTTGATGTCTAAGTGGCTAAGGCTAACCCTAATTGACTCAATTTATAAGTGGTTAGCATAGCTTTGACCAAATGAGGGCTTCAACACACCTATCCATGAACTTTGGTGACTTTTGAACCCCTTTGGAGGTCCAAACGGTTTGAGCCCATTTGGACCAAACGGTCTCAAGACTGTTTGGATCCAAACGGTCTCAAGACCGTTTGAGACCAAACGGTCTCAAGACCATTTGGGGCCAAATGGTCTCAAGACCGTTTGGGCTCAAACGACCTCAGGATCGTTTGGTCCAATCGATCTCAAGCAAGTTTGATCAAACGGTTTCAAACCGTTTGAAGCTCCAAACGGTTTGGGAGTCAACCCTTCCAAACGGTCTTCACCTCCAAACGGTCTCAAGACCGTTTGGGGCCAAACGGTCTCAAGACCGTTTGTGTGGTTGAAACCGTTTGAAGGATGAACCCGTTTGGAGATTGGTGATGGTTTGTACTTAACCATTTGATGATGAGATTAGTTCAATAGTGATCCAATCTAAACCCTAATGGTAACCAAGGTCATTAAGGGACTATGTGATTAGTGAGTTAACCCATGATGGTGATCATGTGGCAAATTACCAAAATACCCTTGAGGGGTCTAAAGGGGTAAAACCTTGTTCTAATCAAACTCTAATCACATGATGTTGATGTTTTGGCTCATGTTAGTCAATGGAGACTTATCTCAACCTGATCTAGAGTGGTGTTGTCACCATCTACTAGTGAGAGGAGAGAGAAAGTATTTCTAGAGAGAGAAAGTATCCTAGAGAGAGAAAGTACCCTTTTTAGGAGGAAACTCTAGTGAGATACTTCAAATACACATGAATGTGCATGATTAGGGAATGACCCACCTATGTGAGGTCATGGAAACCCTAATTATGATATCTAATGGATCTTAATCTTAATTAAGAGCCTTAATGATGATGTTTCTCTTACATGATGATGTAATGAGTACAATTCACCATGGAGTGAATAGTAAACCCTAATTTTTAGGGTATTGACATGAAAGATGAATAGTAAACCCTAATTGTTGAATTGTTTACTATTATCTGTTGAATGAACCATGCAGGTTGTTATGAAATGATGGTCATATCCAGGTATGGAATACCATGTTATATTCATGAACCATGCAGGTTGTTATGAGATGATGGTCATATCCAGGTATGGAATGCCATGTTATATTCATTGAAAGCATGTCTTAAGCTTTATGAATAGTAATCCATATTGATGCACTGTGAGTGACATCTTTTGTGATTTATGGGCTGTGAAATCCATAAACACCATCAAGGTCATGCTTGACATATGACTTGTGATGAGATGACTGAGAACTAATGATTGAAAAGAGTTAGGCCTGCTACATTTATGTATTCTCATTATAGCTGTTGTGCTAATGTTATTGTTTGAAAGACAATGTTTAAAGAATACTGAATGTACCTAACTAATCAAGTGAAATGTAGAGCCCTGATCATAGATCCATCATTGTCAGAGTCTAAATGATGGTGAAACAGGTTTTCCTAAGGGAACTCCTGGATCACATACTTTTGAGTATGTGGGGTACATGGATGTGTAGAACCTTACATCCTAGTGTAGGTATTTGATGTAGATTCTTGTAGTCCGACATACCTTCACTATAAAAGAAAGGGTGAGAGGATGATGTAGATTCTAGTAGTCCATCAGACCCCACCATAAAGTCCTAAAGGTGAGATGTATCTCTACACTCCCTTAAAGACATAAATACCGTATCGGTGAAAGATAAACAAGAAATCTTCCGATAGCGAAGAGAGTACAAAATACCACTGTAACTCTAAAAATAGCGAAGGACCAGAGTACCCTGGTGAGCTATTACAAAAGACATCCCGCCAGATGTCAAACAATCAATCCTCTAACTGACTGAGGAAGATGAGGTCTTAAGAATCCGACTCTTTTAATGACCTATGTATGATACTGATGCGACTTACTAGTGATCAGTTGGAGTATGAGTGGTATACCTCATCTCCACAGGGCATAACAATAATGTTTGAAAAACATAATCAACAGCGTAGTATATTTGTTAAGAGTTATCTACGAGTTATTTGATTGATGTTACCTGGAATAGTATAGATGTTCTCATATTTTGATATTGATTGAACTCTTGCTTATTATCAGAACTGTTAGCGAATATCTTGAAGGCTTTTATTGCTTTGGTTATTCCCTACTTTGCTTATAAAGCTTCTAGTGGAGAGTTATAACTCTCGCTGGGGCAATTATGTATAATTGTCTCACCCCGTAGACTTCTACTTTTTAGGTGGTCGTCGAAGACGGAGGAACAAGAACTCAGGTGACCAATCCCAGCAACAGCAGCATCAGGAGCAGTAAATATCTCAGGTGGAGATCTAGCCTGCTTCATGGTGTAGTTTAGAGTCAAGTCCTATGTGTCCTCTGTACTCTCAGGTCCTGGAGTGTTTTGGAGTATGAACTCTTGAGAATTTTTGTATCATGTTGTATATAATTACTCAAGAAGTAATTGTCAGTGATGTAAATAGTTTTATCCTTTTTCTATAGAAAAGGTTTGAGGTTTCAAGCTCTTGTCTCAAAAAGTTTTAATTTCCCGTGATTTTTGGTCTTCCGCTGTTTACCGAATGCTTCCGTACATGTTTAAATCGAGATATATTCGTGGTTTGGAGATCGGAGCCCACAATTAAGTGGTATCAGAGCTCTAGGTTCGCCGAGTCTACCGAGGCATATGACTTAGGAAGTCGAGTCTATCTTTAGCATTCCTTCCCTATCTAATAGAATCTTCTACTCCTCAGGAGAAGAAGATACATAAGAATGTCAGAACCACATGATGAGAATATGATAGAAAGTAGTGCCAGTGCACCTCAAGGTGGTGCAGGAGTACCAGAAAGGGAGCAGCCTGTACCAGAACAACCTAGAGAGACACCCCAGTTTGACCCAGCTGACATGTAGAGAATTTTTTGTATCATGTTGTATATAATTACTCAAGAAGTAATTGTCAGTGATGTAAATAGTTTTATCCTTTTTCTATAGAAAAGGTTTGAGGTTTCAAGCTCTTGTCTCAAAAAGTTTTAATTTCCCGTGATTTTTGGTCTTCTGCTGTTTACCGAATGCTTCCGCACATGTTTAAATCGAGATTAATTCGTGGTTTGGAGATCGGAGCCCACAGTGAGCATCCACGATTCCCCTTTATTCTTTTCGCAACCTTGGTTTGCCCCGTGCCAACCCCAGTCGTTGTATCCTATAGAGCTCCGTGGAGGTCGCCGCCGGTGCTAGTCATGGCAGCGCCTCAGGGCTCCTCCCACCTAGGGAACCATACCCCGATCTTTGTTTGGCTGCGGAGAATGCTCCTCGACCCTCAACAGGTTGTTTTCACCCTGATCTCAGTGGTTTCCAATACCTGACCGCCGCCCCTATTTCACGTGACCGTTCTTTGTTTTCTCACCGCCGACCCTGCCCAGTGGCCCTCGAGCCACCTTTCGCCTCCTGCGACTCTGACACGCCACAGGGAGTGTTTTGATGATCTCAGCTTGTGCTTTCGTGTTTGTTTTCCCTCGATTAGATTTCAGGCTTCTCCCTGCCGCCTCTGTTTTTCACAAAGGATCTCTGTTCCCTGGACACGAAAGCCCTTTTTGCTACCTCCAGACCTGTACCAAAGGTCATCAGCTTTGGCTGTGTGGCAGGAGGTTGATGGGAAACTCAGTTTCCCTTGAAAGGTTGTGTGCCATGATCCTGGATCGGTACCCAGTTGCTCAGGCGAGTTGCTCGACCCATGGCTCATGAAGAGCAGACAGGAGAACAAACCAGGTTATGGAATGACCTTGGTATCCCTGTCCTCTTTTTTTGTGTTTTCCACCCGCAAGGGTATTTTTGGGTTTTCACACCCTGTTTCTTTGATCGCTCAAGCAAGCATCGCGGCCTAGTTGGTCAAGCCCGATCGGGCCAGGTCAGATGCGGGCCCCGATTTCCTGGATTTGGATATATCTATATATACGTGGATTTTTCTTGATTTCTGATTGGTCCAAAGTGCAAAATTCATAACTTTTGCATACAACCTCAGAAAAATATAAACAAATATGTTCTAGAAAGGATTTTCAATAAGGAATCCGATTTTCTAGTTTTTATCACCTGATTACTCTATTTTCACATCTCAAATTTTATATGAACAAATTAGGGTTTAATGTTGTGTAATGAAGGATAATTATGTTAATTTCAGGTGATTAAAAGGATCCAACCAGTCAAACAAGGTTTGACTTAGGTGTTTTAGATCAAGGTAAGCGGGCCATGCCCTTGGCATAGATAATACTTGGTTTATTGAATGTTTATGATTTATATTAAGCACTTTATGTTAAATCATGATTAATGCATGTTTTCTTCAATGTATATGATTATTGAATGTTGATTGCTATAATCTAAGTCTAAGAATAGAAATCACATTAAGATTATGATTTATGATTAAGATACATGAAACCAAGATTAAGAGGGAAGAGATTCCCATCCATGCTTAAGAGGGAGAAATCCCATTATGTTTCATGGGGAGAAATCCCAATTATGTTCAAGAGGGAGAAATCCCAATTAAGATTAAGTTTAGGTTATTAAGAAGATAAGTCAAGTATAAGAAAGATCATGATTAAGGGAAATTGAGTTAGATTTATATGCGCCTTGTTATGGGCTTTCCGAGCAATTATGGGTTTTTCGAGCATTATGGGCTCCTTATGGGGCATTAAGAGAGGAGCATATACTTCTAGTCAATTTCTTTATGTAAAAGATGCCAAGAAATGATTAATGTTAATGCATGTTATGTTTATGTTAAATCACTTTATATGTTAATTTATGTGTTATAATATGCCAATGCCGCTTACTTATCATGAATGTTTTCCTTTGCATGGCTGGGGACGAGATGTCCGCAGGAGTTGGAGCTACAGAGAAGGAATCATCTTGAGAATACAAGGGACCCAAAGATCTAAGGAGTTGTTGCCTGGTGGGACGTTCATATATGAAGATCCTATCTTTCATATGTTATCTAGAACATGTGTAGCTTTAGAATTATGATGTAGTTTTCTTTCCAAGAACTTATGTATGAATCTATGTTTCTATAATACTAAGTGTTGTTTATTTCTTGATATGAGATCATGCATGTGACAATCCCTCCCTGATTTGCCAAGTACCCCACATTATGGATAATGTTGGGGATTAGGCTGTGTTTCCGCTGGTTACGTAAGAAACCCTAGGGAGGGGTGTTACACATGATGTTATTAGAGGACAACTGCAGTCGCACCTCAGTGATTGGGTTTGTATACCATGGTTTCTAGTGTCGTGACCTGTACCAAGGGCGGACTAGTGGTTAGAAGCTTGACTATATGTCGTTGTGGTGGCAACTTTGACTAATATGTCACTTCCTTTTTACTCGTACTAACTGAGGGGAAGAGATCTTAGGATACTGACACTCCTAGATCTTGTACGGAACTGAATAGCCCTTCGCAGGGGTCGGTTGGACTTTTAATGGTACGATTCAAATTCCCTAGGGTGTAATAAAAGATGTAATACATCCATGTAGCATATTTTTTAGGGTTATACATGATGTTTCACATTGAATGATGTCCCTTATTTGTTATCTTTACATAAAGATGATGCTTAGTGCAATTAAGAGATAGTAGATATACTAATGTTGTGGATATGCTTAAGATTGTTGATGTGTACATACAGTATCCATGTGTATGTTGATAACTATACTGCTACTACTGATTATAATCATGGTGCTGGATATCTCATGTTGTTGGTTACATTTAGCATGCTAGCCATGCCTTTGTTACTAGAGATGCATATACTGCTAATCATGCTTATGCAGATAGTTGTGCTTATGTTGTTATCTCTTCTTATGATGTTAATATGTTCGACCTATTAGACATGCTAATATTGTTAGCTATGACTATGTGGCTAGACTTATTCACAATGATAGAGATTCTATGTTACTAGACTTGCTCATGATGCTAGATATGCATATGCTATTGAATTGCTTATATTGTCAACAAGATAAAGGATGATAGTCTGGCTAATGATGATAGTTATTATCTACTTCTTTATGTATTTTTTTAATCATCAGTACTGCTGATCTTATTTGTTATATCTAATTAAACTACTTAACTGTTTAATTACTTAAAAATGTTGTAATCAATAAATGTTGTTGGAGGTTATATCTCTTGCTGGGACATGGGTCTCACCCTTGTGGTTCGTCATATTTTTTTAGGTAATCGGAAGTGATAAAAACAAACATGTGGCAGCAAAGAGGAGCTATAGTAATGAATCTTTGAGAAAGTTGATTAGATGTCTAGTGTGTCCTAGAGTCGTCCCTGTACTCTCAGGTCTGGGCAGGAAAAGTTTGTATATGGTGTTTCAAACGAATCCGACTTTTGTTAGCATATTAATGCTTGTTTGTGTGACATATACGAATATTGTTCTCATGTGTATATATGTTGTGGCTAAGGCAATAGAACAATTGTATCAAATTTTTGGCATAGTATGGATATAAGAAAGATGTTGGGCTCTTATGCAAATGTTTTAGAGTGAGTACTGACATTGAAATCGGTTTTAATTTACCCATATTTTTGGATATGTGATTAATTAGTGATTGATTGTGCTTTATGTTTTGAGTAATCTCGTTTAGTGTAACACGTTCTTACACTTTCGAGCCCCACTTTTTACATTCTCCCTCTCCACACAACCAACTACCATGATTCCTCCACCATTCTCTTCACCTTTCTCTCCCATTGCTACCAATCCTTAAATCATGCAAAATGGATATCAAATGATAAAATTCCTAAACCTAAACCCAATAGCTTTGTCATTACATCACCCTAGAACCCTCCATACACCCTTCCACGTATTACCCACTTCAACCTTATAGTTTATAAACATTCATATTATCTCTCTCTACCTCTTTACCCACTCAATTGATCATAGGTTCCCTTAGCTTCCCGCAAAGGAGGAAGTTTATCCTCTAGATAGCTCCTCATTGATCATATGAGTTGTGCGATCTCCACCCAATTTAATGAATGGTCATTGCCCCTACCATCCCTCCTTCCTTCTTCTTCTCTCTAATTGTTGTTGTCTTTTACATGTTTCTTCCACCCATGAACTCTACATAATGCAATACTTCAGCCATACTCTAACAAGGTGATTTGGTGAGTCTATGACCCCAAAATCCCAAACAATCCCATCATGGTACCTATAGAAGCTACATGGTGTCTTGGTCACTTGTTATTGACAATGCATTTACCGTTTCAATGATTGTATTTTACTGTTGGATTTTTTTGCTTCGATCCCTCACAAAGTAGGAACCTCCATGTTGTGGTTTATGTGTTGTTGGATCCATTGTGGTTTTTAACATGATTAGAAGTGGTGGTAGGGTGTGAGTTATCATATTCCTAACTTTTTTGACATGTTTCTTTAACTCCTCCTAAAAGTGGTGATGAGGCCCTTCTCCCATTCTGGCGACCCCTAAACTTTGAGCATTAGCTTTGTGAGTTTGTCAGGATTCCATGAACTCGATGTTGGGACCTTTTTTGTGTGAGGGAGATTGTAGATGGGGTTGACCCAAGACGGGCGATCTCCAACTGAGCTACTTTAGCCATGGTGCTATTGACAAGAGTGGGATCACTAAACCCTCTGTGTTTGTCCTCTCTCACCCAAGGTGGCTCATGAGTTTTAGCTCACCCTTGGGGTAGTAAAGTCATTTGATTTTCATTTTCATATCAACTGTGTGAATATTCATATCAATGCAATGGAAAATATGTCTTCTCACACCCAACTAATTGATAATCAGATGTGAGGCCATATAAGTCATTTATTCATATACTCATATTAATTCCTTATAATTTGATTTACTGTTGTCGAATTCATAAGTAATTATTGGTTTATCCATATAATACATATAGATCCATCTTAAGAATCAGAAATATAATAAAGATTTTTTGGGATAGGTTTTGAGTCATGATTTCCAACTTACATTAGGGTCATTTTCTAGTTAGTAAATTCAATAAAATCAACATTAGTTTAATGCATAAATAATTAGGTTGTGAAAGCCCTTGACCCCGATCATGGGAGTGTTATTGAATACTTATGCATAACCTTAAGATATGTACATCCTCTATTTTATTTGTGGCATTATTTGACTGAAACCTACAATTGTCTAATGATGCATCTCTTGGATTGTTATTCTTCTTGAAAATCAATTGTTCAAGAATCATGTATCCTAAGTTAATTCATATAAATTCATGTGATTGTTGAATTACTCTTTATAGTGGATCTTTGGACCCCTCATGCCATATATTCTTTTTATTATGTGATAATGATTGAATTGGTCGTCTTGCCTCTCTATTTATGCATGCTAAGTATTGACTAGAATATCTAGAATTGTGGTACTTATGTACAACTATACTTATAAAGGGCACATGTATTCCTCCCAGGGTGTGCATTTCCACCCTTACTTTTTAGGGCACAATTTTATGGTGTTATGACCTTATTTTAGGTGTATTTAGTCTGCATTTTTATGCATGAAAAGTTTATTGTTTAATTGTAAATTGTTGATGATTGTTAAGGAAATATACTTTACTCTTCATGATTGTACTCTTGATTTAATATGCCTCATTTCTCTTGTTATAACGCTTTGAAAATACCTAATTGTATACACCCCCTCCTTTTGAAAACATCACTTTTGCACTTACAACCCAATATGATGTCCATATTGTTTATTATATGTACATAATTACCTCTTGTTGACCTTTACCTTGTTTCCTATGTTCTAGGTGATGCTCCCTTCAACCGAGGTATAGGTACACTAGAAGACAAGGATGTAGGGTGATTGTTTACATGAATATGGATTCGAGGATAGCCAGGTTACTTTCTACAACTGGCCTCATGTACAATTAGATATACCACACTTTATACTTGTAAAAAACCCTTTTTAAGTGAACAATAATTGTATATGGAATATCTTATGAATTTTTAATAGTTATGTTTCAACTACTTATTCATTATATTGCTCTATAATGTATACCGTTTGAGAAATGGATGCAATTCTTCCTTCCATGCATACTTTGTGATATCTTTTAGGGTTGATTGGACTTATTCCTCGGCCAAGGAATGGATCCCCTTTCATGTCCCACTTGTTACATCATTTCAATTTGATTTCATTATGTTCTCAATAATGAGCTTCATCTCCCGACTGGCTCAACTTACCCACTAGTTTGAGGATGGTATGGGGTAGCTACACAATTGCTCACCCCTGTCTCATAAGAAAAACTCTCAAAATTTCGATGTAGGAAGTGACTGTTAGCACCACTTGTCATGGTTGTAGGAACTCCAAAATGGCTAAGGGCATTGATTTCATGAAATCAGAAACCACCGTGTAGCCATTTGTCCCTATAGAAATGGCTTTGATCCATTTAGATACATAATAAATGGCAACCAATAAATACACAAATCAAAGGAGGGAGGGAATGGACCCATGAAGCCTGGGCATACATATCAAATACATTAATGAATAAAATAGGGAATAGAAGCATCATGTCTCTCCTTAAAATTGTATCCACTTTTAGCACTTCAATCCAACTTTACAATACTCATGAGAATCTTTGAATAGGGTTGAACAAAATAAAAAACATTGAAGAATTTTAACATCCCTTCTTTTCCCTCAAAAATGACCACCAGATGCACTAGAGTGGCACAAGGAGATTATATCTTGCTACTCAACTTCGGGAATGCATCTTCTAGTAAGTTGATTGAGGCGTTACTTGAAGAGATGTGGTTCATTTTACACATAATGTTTTACCATAGCAAACAATATCTTTGTTTCCTTCCTTGACCATGTGCTAGGCACTCTTCTACTAGCCAAGAAAGTTGGTCATGTGCTTGAAGCATGCTTTTTAAGTGGATCAACTATCATGATATCTTCATGAGGCACTGTTTCTTTGATTTTATTAAATTATTCATAAGGTGACCCAAAGCATGAAAGGTGGTTGACTATAAAATTTTCAAATCCCTTCTTGTCAACAATTCCAAAACCAAATTCTTGGAGCAATAGAATCTGTTGCATTAGCCTTGACTTAAAATGTTTTTTCAATGTAAGGTACTTGAGTGAATCATGGTCAATGCAGACAATGACTTTGTTTTGGAGAACATATGAGTGAAACTTGTCAAGAGAAAATACTACTACAAGCAATTATTTTTTGATGTTAGTATAATTTATTTGAGCTTCATCTAGATTCTTGTTTGCATAGTAAATTGCGTGAGTATCCATCCAATCCTTTGGCCCAACACATCCCTCACTACCATATTCAATGCACCCTACATGGCCTAGAGAAGTCATGGGTCTGCTCAATAGAAGTAGAAATTAGCTTGTACTTTGAGTGTTGAAGGTTTCAATGAATTTGTCATCAAAATGAAAGTCAACATCTTTCTTAAGCAAATGACACAAAGGCTAAATATCTTGATAAAATCTTTAATAAATAAGTGATAAAAACATGCATGACCCAATAAATAGCACACATGTCTTATGATGAAGGGGATAGTCAAACTAGAAATGATATTAACCTTTCCTCTATCAACTTCAATCTCAGATTTTGAAACTCTAGCACAATACCCTCAGGAACCATCAAGGACGTTTCTCCTAATAAAGCATAAGGAAAATCTCTACACATCTTTCCATGAGAGTAGTGAAGTGTGACAAACAAACATTAAAAGATTTTACAAACACAAAAAATCATCCATGAACACTTTGAGATAGGAATCAAGCATATTCACAAAGATAGATGTCACACATATCTCAAAAGTGGATGGATCATCACAAAGAACAAAAGCCATTCTTTTATAAGAAAATGTACCAGTTGGACATGTAAAAGTCAACTTCTCTTGATCCACTGAATAACTTCCACTTGAAAGTAACATGAGTAACCATCAAGAAAATAGTAGTAATAATGTTATCTTTTCAAATATCTGATCAATGAAGGGAAAAGGGAAATGGTCTACTTTGGCCTTGACATTCAATTTTCTGTTACACACATTATCTACTTGGACTATTCTCTCACATGCATCAATTCACCATCCTCATTGGGTTCCACCCTTCATGGGCACCACCTGGATGAGACTCACCCATGAGCTGTTAGAAATGGGGTAGATTATCCCTGCATCAAGTAACTTTACAACCCTTTGGGCACAACTTCCTTTAACTTTGGATTTAGCCTTATTTGCATTTCCCTACTAGGTGAGCATTATCCTCCAAGTATATCTTCTATACATGGATGGAAGAACCAACTCCCCTTAGATCAACAATAGAGCATACAATGGCCTCAACATTCTTTTCCAACGCATCAATAAGAGTACGTTCTTAATATGAAGATAGAATAGAGGAAATGATCATCTGAAGACTGTCATTTTAACGAAGGAAATCATACTTCAAGACCTCAAATAGTATCTTCAATTCAATGATGGGATGTTCTATAATGATTTTTTTAGGACCATCCACCATAGAAGTTAGATATTCACTAGTAGCTACTACTTCAACCTCTTGATTTTCCTCAATTAGTTCTTCTAAAAGTTGAATGATCATTTCAATCCCTCTGGCTTCAATCCATGAGGGTAAGCAGTCTTCAACAATATCAAGACAGTCAAGAAAGTGACAATCCTTTTTAGTGGCCCTAATAGCTTTAGCTCTAGCAAATGATAGGAAAATATTCAATCTAATTTCATGTGCATGTATGTAACAAACATTGTACCAATCCTCACATGAATAACATCATATGTAGTGGTTAAGAATGGCCTCTCAAAGATTATAGGGATTTTTTGGCTATCATTGATCCATATCGAGGATGATACAAATCGACTGGAAAGATGGTAGATGTGTCATCATCAATTGTCATTAGCATATCATCTATCTTGTCCCTTAGAATATTTACATACTAGTCAACTAATTAGAGAGTGGAATTATCTAGTTCTAGCTGACCCAAGAAAATTTCAATGTGCATGTGATATGTCATTAAGCTCACACTTGACCCCAAGTGCAAAAGAGCACTAATAATGTGATGTCCACTAATGTTGCAAGGAATAATAGGAGCTTCTGGGCCCTTTATCATTTTAGGGACCACATGTTGTACAATTGAACTCATTTGTTCAATGAATTTTACTTTTTGGGTCATCCTTCCTACTAACTTCCTCTTATATGTACACATATCTTTGAGGAATTTTGAATATGTGGGGATTTTCTCTATTGAATCCAAGAGGGGTATGTTGATGTGCACTTACTTGAATGTCTCTTAGATGAAGAGGGATCCAATCCATCTAGGGATGGAGACTCTAGAACAATAGGATTGACTGATGGAATTGTATCATTTCTTTGCATGATAATAGGAGTTGTTGATGGCATTGAATCATCCATTATCACAATATCATTGTAAACAGTTTGCCTTGGCCTTTAAATTTCTTGTCACTTCATAGCATAGTAACAATAACAAGATCCACATGCTCCTAAGAAGAATAAGGGGGAGGGGGAGGGGGAGCATAAAAGTGTTATTGTGGAGGAGTTGATGATTGGACATGTGGGTAAACATATACTTGGTGGGAGTGTGATGGGGGTAGTGGAGGAGTGAACTGGCATTGATGGTAGGGGTGTTGCATGTGGCCATGTCAATTTTGAGGTGGAAGGACTTGGTGGGATTGATGACATGGTTGTGGTGGTGGAGAAAGATGCTCATAGTTTGGTAGAGATGTGCATAAAGGTGTGATGAACCTTGCTGTTGGTGAAGGAAATGCACATATGTGGGGAGATATAAGGTTTTTGAAGAGTATCCACTGATCCATTGGAGTTGTCCAAATTTTCCATGAGCTGGGGTTGAAGTTTTCCTTCCGCATGGAGGACAAGTGTTGAGGACAAGTGCTCCATTCTTTACCCAAGTATGCTAATGTTCTTATCATAAGTAAACATTTTGTTCTTGACCTCATAAAATCTTTGCATCTTAGGAAGGACCTCTTCTTCAAGTCTTGGACTATACATTTGACCTTGTTGTTCCTAATTTGCTATGAGAGTGATGAGCCTTCACCTCTTCACCAAATGTTTAACTAGAATTGACAAATTCCTAGGATTACAATAAGAATTTTCATCATTAGTGGGTTGGTGTCACACCAATGGCCCGATCACAATCATGACTACACAAGAGGCTCAATGTCTTGAAATTTCCACCAAGTATCAAATAATATACATCACTCTTTAGGGGATTTATCCATGAAAGTGCCTCCACATGATGAGTCCACTACAATTTCACTCATCTGAGATAGCCACAGTGGAAATATTTCACAAGCTACCACAAAGGAATCTCATGGTGAGGGCACTCTCTCAACATCTTTTGGAACCTTTCCCGAGAATTGTGAAACCTCACTATCCATTTGGCTAAAATTTTGTATGGCACACCACATTTGTGTTAACCTTACAACAAGATATAACTTTTCTAAGAAGGAAATTTTTATGTCCACCCAGTAGAATTTTCTTTTTAAAAAGAATACCAATTGTCTTTGCCCAATAGAGAGAAGGGGAACATAATCAAATGAATGGCATCATCGATTGTAAATAAAGTTTGGAAAGTTGAGCACATATCTAGAAAAACATCCACATGCCTATGTGGATTTCATGATCTAGACCATAGAGTACCGGAAGCATATGCACAAAAGTTTAGGGATAGAGAAGTATTGTCCTGTAATATCTTGAATTCTTATTGAAATACAAGATGTGTAAGCTCATGGAAGGAAATAATCTTGGAGATTCCTTGAGGGCTCTATTTTATGAAGTGGTGGTCTTCCATTAGTATTAGTCATCTATTCTTTCTCCAACATACATTGTCACATGCACACTTCACAATCAGGAAGAGTCATTGATCTCAAATGCAAGAACAAATCAAAGAATATATATTAACAATGGTGACGGAAATAGGAAAAGATAAAGTAAAACAAACTAGCTAGTTCAAGCGCCACTCTCCCTGGCAATGATGCCAAAAAACATGGTGCTCCTATGAGTCACATTATGCTAACAAATATTTATAATTTCCCAATTTAGACACACTATTGATGAAGTGTACATGTCACAATGTTGTATAGAGAATGTGAAAAGTTAGGATTGATCCACATGGAGAGATAGAGGCACTACAACTAGGTTTGTTACTAAATATATAGAGCAGAGTGTAGGGTTTTTAATGTTCGGCTTTGAGTATGAGTTACACTAAGGTGAATGATAACACACAAATTTAGGCATTTATGCTAAACATTTATTTATGGTTTTGTGTCATTATAGCCTTAATATGCCCAAAATAACCTAAGATCCTTATCTTTTAGTAATTTATATCCTTTTATAGATAAAGTTACTCAATTAACCAATTTTGGGACTTGTAGGCACCGAATCTGAGAAGACATCTATTCTCTAAGATTTCTCCCCAACACATGATTTTTGCAGTAGCTAGACTTCCATCCGTCGCGACCCCGGTGGACTAAACATCGTACTATGTGCACCGGCTTAGGAGACAGTGGTCCCTCTAACCAACTATGGGCCCAAGAAACTTTTGATATCTTGGACCCTATTTTCGATGGCCAGTCCTCTATCAAAATACATCCTCTCTAATTAGAAGGTTCATCGACGCATGTCCATCAACCACCAATAATAGCCCCCCCGTGGGGGTGGATTTGTCCCATGACGCTGCAACCACAAAAGAGGGATGCCACGACCGCGGCTAAGATGTAGTGTCGACCAACACTCCGAATGACTGGGCTCACCTCGGCTCGGTTGGGTCGAGGCCAAGGCCGTGACCGTAGTACACCAACATGATCACGACTACAACCACATCACATAAATCTCAACCGTGGCATCTATGCACAACTGCGATCGTGACACACCCACCTCGACCGTGGGATAATCTTGACCGAGGCATCTGCCTCGACCGCGTGATCTGCCTCGACCACAGAGCCTGCATCAAATGCAACCCTTGACATGAATGTGCCCAGCCTGGCACGATCGACCAAGACCAGGGTCGCGATCGAGGCAGGTGTTGCGATCAGGATCCTCAGAAGTCATTAGATTCTTTTTACTTTTGTTGCTTCTTAGGACCTGAATAAGTGGGAGGCGCATTGTTCCCGACTGGTCTACATGAATACATGATGATGGATCATTGTTCATCACCCGCGTGATCACCTATTGACAATGCTTTTTTGCTTTATAATTATGATTCAAACCCTCATGAGTATCGATAGGTTCTAGTGAATTCACTTAGTCTTGCCTGTATACTCTTTGATCTTACTTTAGCAGGATTGTGCTCGATTGGTGGGGGTTTGCTCTGAAATGACATGGGTCAGGAGAATTGATGTCTTAAACTATTTTTCTTAACTTTAGCATTTATCACCATGCTTAATTTGGATGTTATCTTTTTGTTCTTTGAGCACAGTCTTGCTTGAGGACAAGCAAAGGTTTAAGCTTCGGGTGGTTGATAACACCCAAATTCAGACATTTATACTAAGCATTTATTTATGGTTTTGTGTCATTATAGCCTTAATATGCCCAAAATAACCCTAGATCCTTATCTTTTAGTAATGTATATCTTTTTATAGATAAAGTTGCTAAACTAGCCAATTTTGGCACTTGTAGGCACCGAGCCTGAGAAGACATCTATTCTCTAAGATTTATCCCCAACACATGGTTTTTGCAGCAGCTAGACTTCCATCTGTCATGAACGCGGTGGACTTAGCATCACACTATGTGCACCAGCTTAGGAGATGGTGGCCCCACTAACTGGACTAGTGGGCCCAAGAAACTTTTGATATCTTAGATCCTATTTTTGATGGCCAGTCCTTTATCAGAATACATCCTCATCAATTAGAAGGTTCATCGACGTGGGCCCATCGACCACCAGTAATAGCCCCCCCTCATGGGGGTGGGTTTGTCCCATGACACCACGACCACGAAAGAGGGATGTTGCAACTACGGACAAGAGGCAATGCCACCATCGCAGTCAAGAATACAATGCCACGACCACGACCAAGACATAATGTTGACCGACACTCAGCATGACCAGGCCCACCTTGGCATGGTTGGGCTAAGGCTAAGACCGTGACTACGGTACACTAGTGCGACCGCGACCACGACCATGACACATTAGTTTCGACCACGACATCTATGCACGAATGCGACCGCAACACACCCACCTCAACCACGAGACATGTCTCGACTGAGGCTTCTGGCTCGATCGTGAGATCTACCTCAACCACAGAGCCTGCATCAACTGTGACCCTCAACACAATTGTGCCCAGTCTAGCATAGTTAGGATGAGACCAAGGCTATGACCAAGGCAGGTGTTGTGACCATCTTCTGCCTTCGCCTATAAATACTCACCCCCCGCGACCTGGAGAGGGGTTCTGGATTTTTGGAGGTTCTGAGATTTAGAGATCTGCGGTTCCAAATTTTGGAAGGCTCCACATTTTGGTTCTGACCCATTTTGGTTCCTAGAGCCCCGTGGGAGAGCTCAGAGGTCCGTAAATGCTGAAGTGCTCATCCTACGTCGGTTCCTCCAGTTTACTTCCATCTACCATAATTTTCCACCACTATTCACCCATATCCTACCATTCTCATCCATATTCCACCTCCATACACCCACCAAGCTACTGTTTGGGACAGAATCAAAGAGAAAGGAGACCAAGGAGTCCAGAAGACCAAGGATGATGAGCCAAAGATGAAATCTAGCCTATACGGAGGCTAAGGAGTGAGAGCCACCTCTCCTGTACGGGTTAAATCTCTTCTTCTTCTCCTTTATTCTACTGTTCTCCTTTTTTTCTGTATAAATAATGTTCTTTCATATTTGTTTGGTGCAAACTATGCTTGTCAATGGCTAGTTGAGCGCCTTCTTGGCTATGTAGCCCATTTTGGGCATGTTTATGTACGTTTACCTTAAGCAAGTAGTTTTATTTCAGATCTAGTATGTTTTCTATTTTATCTTCTCTTTCTGGTTATGATTGCTAGTTTGGTTGATCCCTTTCTTGCTTGAACTAATATTTCTGCCTATATCAAGAGATTCATTATAGAAATAGATAAGAGAGGGTAGTTTGGATCAGAATCTGAAATGAGGATGGTTCAAGGTGATCTGTGCAGAACTGTAGACTTGGGCACAACCAGGCCCAGTCTGGCACACTCAGGCCCACTACCAAGTTCTGGCCAGATCGCACATGTTCCTAGCATCTCAGAATATTCTAGACCTGAGAGGGTATCTAGAATATTCTAGTGTTGATTTGTCATCCTCAAGAGAGGTTTCATATCACTGATGGGTTTTAGTCACACTGCGCAAAAGCGAGTGGGATGACCCCACAAGAATAGATACCACAGTACATACTATGTTTGGATGTAGGTTGCTTGCTGAGGTGTTCGAGGGCTGTCTACACCTGAGAATGGGTGCATAGACTACCCAACTCGTGGTTACATAGACAAGAACTTCTTCTTTTGATTAGTAGAATCCTACAGATGTTGTTTTGTTTTGTTTTCTTTGTTTTGTTTTATTTTGTGACAATTTGCTAAACTAGTTCTAGCTCCATACTTTTATCACCATCGAATTCGATTATATGACTTAAGAGTGAGATCTTAAGCATCCTAAATATCCCCACATCCCTGTGTTTGACCCTATATATCTACTTCGACCCCGTAATAAAGTTGCGGGGGTCCTTGAAGGTTTCAAGTTATAAATTTAAAGTCTGACCCTCCTTTGGAGCCAATCAACTTTTGGCGCCATTGCTAGGGACGTGGTTTTCTATGTTTACACGCCTAAAAGATTTTTGTTCAGTTACCCTTAAGCCTGTATATATATGCATATTTTTTCTTTTATATTACACATACTTGTTCATATATACTGGATATCTTTTCTTTTTCTTATACCTTTTTCAACCATGGATCTTTCATCCGCAAGACAAGTTATCTTGTCCACCTATCCTCCTGAATTTTTCCACAGTTCTGACTGCTGACAAATAATTGAAGGCCGTGATCTATAGTTTGTCGAGCTATACTCGCCTCCACCATCGTCATATGTTGAAATTCCAACAAAGGAGATGGATGATCAACCCTCGACTTCCACATTATCATGGGATCAAGAATTGATCAGAGCAGTGGATCTAGCTGGAGAAAGTGTCAATGCACTAATCTCCTCCTCAACTCCTCATCTCTAAGAACATGTTGATCCACTTCAGCAACTACTAGAAAAGTAGGATCATCAGCTCCAAGTAGCTACCGAGATTGCAAACTACAGTAGAAGTATACTTCAAACTATTGACTAAGGATTCATCCAAGTGCATCAGTCTCATACAACGGGTTTCTAACAGAAGTGTATGGCAGAATCAATGGATCTTGAAAGCATAGCTGCTCAAGTACAACAACTTCATGATAAGGATGTTGAACAGGACATGAGGCTTCAAGAGATCATCGATTTGGTTACCATTCAATTGCAAATGCCATCACACGATCATGAAGATTTCAATAATCAAAACCATTCCAATGGGCCTGAAGTGGAGTTTGCCTTACCATCCTATTCTGACCATCAACTGGATTTATCAGGATTTTTCTGTGAAGGACCACCAACCTGGGGGAACCCTTCATTCTATCCAGATGCTTCAGTTGATCAACCAATGGGATATACAAGCCACTTGCATGAATGGTTTAATGATGATGATGATGATGATGACTTTTATCCTCCTCAAGGTAGCTAAGAGACCTCACAACTTGAGGATCAGTTTGAGGAACCTGAATCAGACATTGTCCCATACTAGGGTGATATCTCTCATATTGAGACATGTCACTTCACTTTGAGCAGTACGCCGACCATGGTTTGGAACAATTTGTTATATGAGGATGACGATGACTATTCCTCATAGTGGAGTGAATATAATAATGACGACAAGTTGGAGCAGCATGAGCTCACATTCACCACCATCTCATTAGAAGGCTTGGTGGACATCAGAGGAGCAGGATGGACAATCCATCACAACATGGATGCTGAGTATGAAGATATCCCTGACCCCATAGAAGTTGACAAGCTTGGGGTGGTAGAATTGCAAACAGATTCAACTAGGGATGCTTCTTGTTCATAGGATGATTGGATGACTCAGACTATATATCAAAATTTGTCCAAGCATCCAACCTCAAGTTCAGAGGTGGAGAGAGAAGAGAGGAGTCCTCTAGAAAACTTTCAGTTGCTCCCCTCCATCTCATCCTATGTCGTCATTCTAGGACCTTCCTGTTCATATTCATATATTGGAAGGTACCTTGAAGATGATTTGTCGAAGAATTCATCTCAGTCCAGTTTAAGACAATTCTAGCACAAGGATGAATTCACTGAGTCATCAAATTCAATTCCTCTACTTCAAACTCAGAAGGGCTCAGATCTCCACCCCTTGTTCTCCTACATGGTGGACCCCATCGACAAGAAATAGGTGACACTGGTCCCAAAACTTAGGATTTGGGATCCCAGTGCCGGTATTGTGGGGTAGCCACCCCTTCCTCTTATTCCTTTCTTGTCTCATTTTGTTAAAATAAATTTTGTTTTTGGTAGGCTATTCTCCATGTAGGAGAACAAGGGGCAGCCACCCCCAAATTCAGGAATTTATGCTAAGCGTTTATTTATGGTTTTGTGTCATTATAGTCTTAATATGCCCAAAATAACCCTAGATTCTTATCTTTTAGTAATTTATATATTTTCATAGATAAAGTTGCTCAATTAGCCAATTTTGGGACTTATAGGCTCCGAACCTGAGAAGACATCTATTCTCTAATATTTCTCCCCAACACATGGTTTTTGTAGCAGCTAGACTTCTATCCGTCATGACTGTGGTAGACTAAGCATCACACTATGTACACCAACTTAGGAGACGGTGGTCCTGCTAATCAACTAGTGGGCTCAAGAAACTTTTAATATCTTAGACCCTATTTTTGATGGCCAGTCCTTTATCAGAATACATCCTCACTAATCAGAAGGTTCATCGACATGGGCCCATCGACCACCAGTAATCACCCCCTCTCTGACCATGACCAAAAAGAATGCCGCGACCGCAACCAAGAAGATAATTCCACGACCGCAACCTAAATTGCACATCCAAAATGGAGTATCTCCAAATTGGTCAGACTCTTACGATTATAACCCAACACTCAAGCCCCCACAACTATTATACGGGGTCTCACATAGTAATCGGGGTCAAACCATAGGGACAAGGTAGACAAGTGTTAAGTACGCAGGGTCTCACACTCATACACTCTAGATAAACATACCTAAGGAACGATGGTGCTCAAGCCAAAACAAAGAAAGTTAAAGGAAAGAAAATAACAACAAGAGAAAAATGAGTACAAACTATAAGAAATAAAGATATGGAAGGAAAATGAGATCGGGTTTCACCTACTAAGGTCTCTCACCAACATGAAAAACTCACTCCCCTTCGTATACTCCTATCAAGATTACCAATAGTCATTAAAAAATTATCTATTCCCTCCTCTCTCAAGATAAGGATAGATCTAGGATCTAAGGTGGCCTCTCTCTCTAGATAACCACCTTACAACCACAAAACAAACCATATGACCATAAGCTTTAGCATTCCAACATTCTCATGCATTCATACTACTCCACAACACTAGATAAAGAAGATGCTATTCTTTTGAGGTACCAACGATAAAACATCACAAGATGGTAGCTAAGCATACAAGTGAAGCATTAATAACAAGTGTATAGAGATAATCTTGATAAGAGCATATATATATATATATATATATTCATGGGGAGTAAGAATATACATGTTGGGAGAGCCTTAGTGGTTACTCCCAAACCGAGTTAAGCGTTTAGCCACACATGTTAACAGACAACATAATGGCATTACAAAATGATAGATACATCACAACCAAAAAGAGGGAAGGGGTACAATGTAACATAGATGATAGATTTAGATGGAGAGAGAAGATGGCGATACACCAATATACTCCTTTGAATCTAGACCCGAAATGGATGATGCAGAGGCTTCTCCTTCTTTCAAGGAAGAGAGTTGTCAGTCTTCTCTCTCCTCTAACTTCTGCCTTTAGAGATCTGAGACTAATCTGATGGATGTGAGTGGCTATAAGGATTTGGTAGCACTTCGTGGTCCTTGATAATCTGATGATGTGACAAGTCGAGGTGGGTGGCCTATTTATAGGTGTTGCCCACCGACTTAACCATCTGAGCTACGGTTGAGGTATGATCTCAATCGAGGCTTGATCTCAATCGAGGCTCAATCTCTGGTCGAGGCTTGATTCGGTCGAGGCTGGGGTGTAATGCCACAGTCAAGGCCTGATCTCAGTCGAGGCCTGATCGTGGTTGAGGTGCACAATTGTAGACTGTGATCGTAGGGAAGCGAGGCACCATGGTCGTGGGGCATAGGGATGATTATGAGGGCTTCAACTGTGGTGTGTGTGTGGGGGTCTTTAGTGGCCGATGAGATGTGATAGAGGTGCTAACCACGACTGTGTCTTGATATGACCCTATAAAGGTGGAAGAGGTGTGCTATTGAGATTTTTGGTATAAAGTACTATAATAAGCAAAAAAAGTCTATAAATGGTATGCTAGGAGAGGCATAAAATATATGCAAAAAGTGCATAAAATGGGATGTTATCAACTCCCCCAAACTTAGAATCGAGCCTGTTCTCAGGCTAAGGGTAGGCCCAAAATCATAGAGAGAAGAGCAAAGTGTGACAAAATTTTTGCAAAAAAACTTAACATTAACGAATTATCTCATTCTTATAGCAAAATTCTTATGGTATGTTCATTCAAATTTAAAATCCCATTTCTCCCCCTTCATAACTAAATTTGTACGACTTTGAATTCTTGCCACTTCCTTTTGGTAGTAAAGGTCTCTCCGTCTCAATGACTTATCCCTTCCTGCTTTAGGTTGCTAACCATACTGGTACAACATCTCCTTGAGGGGTAGCTTTCACACTCTTCCTTTATTTTCAGTTGGCCCTATACTGGTGTGTTAGGGTAGGCTTCAGGCTTTAAGTGTTTTACTCTTCTCCTAAATTTCCCTCACCCACAAACTATCGTAAGGATAGTGTTGCCCCCAATGGATCCTGATGTTAAGTCAGGTGGTTGTGTGAGGGTTGTTTAGGATTGTAGGTGGATGAATTTGGCTTCAACATTCCACTTATGGACATGACATATCTGCATTCATGAGTGCAACAATACACCATCCACGTGGGACCCTTCGACATCTTTTGGGCACAACTCTCATTATATATTATTATTTTCTTCTTCTTTTCTTTTGGCTTTTCATCTCCTCTCAAGTTTGGGTGAGTGGGTTTTTATACAGTCTTTTGGGCAGCCAAGCCTCTTTTCATCGTGAAGCGGGGATAATGAAACTTGAAAGGGGTAGTTGTTTCCTTCTTGAGGGAAGTGAGGATTTTCTGGCTAGAACTATCAGGTTAGGGTGGTTGGTCGGGAGTATGGCTTAGTGAAGTCCTCCAGTTTCTAGGGGTTTCATAAGCTTAGGATTGTTACACACACACCATTTTATTGTAAGAATGAGTTAAAACTGTATTGTTATTCTTCTTGTTTTACTGTTATATGTGTTAGTTGCTCATTTTATTTCTCTCTAGAAGTGGTAGCACTACAACATTTAGCAGGGGAACAAATAAATTCAAGGGCAGCTAAGCAAAACTATGACTCCTAACAAAATTTCCTTAAAGTATAATTTTTTTTGCAAAATCAGTTTGACGGGAACAAGAATATGTAAAAGTAAACTTTTGAAAATTTGGGATGGAATTTTACCTCTTACACCCATTTATGACTCCTCCCCCAAACTTATCATTCACCCGACTCAGAGTGTCAAAATTGGAGTTAGATGTATAAACAAGCTTTCTTTATTCTGCTAATTAGTTTTTGGTGGCCCACTTTGAATCGAGGAGCATGATGGCATACACTCCGCATAGTGGGTGGTATTGCTCATATTGCATACCCGCCACCTTTGTGTTCATCGTAGAGAGGGCCATTATCCAGGCCAGACAATAGAAGCCGCAGTCATTTGACCGAGGCACATGTTGAGGGCTTATGTGGTAGAATTGCGTCTTCTTGAAGTCCTTGCCTTCTTTATTCTTGTACCCTTTTCCGTGACTCTTGAGCATTCCTACAATTGCCTCGATGCTTGTGAATACCTTTTCTTCTGTAGGTGTCTTTGCAGTAATCATGTTTGTTTTTTTGTTCAGTGCAAAGGCTGCATCTGAGCTGTTGTAAAGTATTATAGTCCTTGTAATGACATTGACTACTAACAAAGTCCAATGACTATCATGTAGAATAGGTAGGAATATGTAGTTTGGAAGAGATGTCGCCAGGCATTGTTGTAGGTGTTCCTTTTCCCCCAACCTTTTATCTTTCAGGATGTCATCCACCAGAAGGAAGTAGGCCATGTGTACATTTGGCATGTTGTCATTTAGTAAAAATTGGTAAGCTGACATGGTGCTGACTGAGAGGTACCCTCATGTTTTCAACATATCTCAGAGGCCGTCCTTCATCACACAGATGCCGTACCTTTCAAAGATTTCCTCTGCCGGAATGTCATCTTTCTTCAAAGATTTCATTATTAAATGTAGGGATTCTAGTAGGTAGACCCTCACAGCTCCACCTGTCGAAATCTGTGAAGGTTGGCACTATTTCCCCAGCCGGCCCATTCGATTTAATCTTAGGTAGATCGTCTTCCTCTATTTCTCCTTCTTCTGGATGGCTCACTAGAGGTTGTTCGTCCTTCTCTTCTACCACTGGAGGCTGCTTGAGCTTGTGTTCTAGTTTTCTTTCTGCTCTACCGGGTGTGTTGGCTACCCAACCTTCCCTCCAAGCTCCTACTCTAGTGGGTTTTGTAGTATTGATCCACATGGTCTTAAGTTCCTCTCTCTATGTTTTCTTTTTAGGGAGAGGGATTTTTTGGTGAAGCCACTGTGGTACTATGTCTGAAGGCATCATTGGGTCATTGAAGAAACAATGATCATATATAACCTCCATTGCATAGATGCCATGCAACCCATGCAGATCTTCCGAGCATAGGCCTTCCAACATGACTCCCTTACTGATGGCTTCCATCATTCAGAGCACTATAAATGCACAGTCCCCTATTCCAACCTTTTCTTGGGGAACCTTTTTGTAGATGGAGATTTTCTTCCACATCCCCTTATGTCTTTTGTCTACCATTTGTATAGCTCTTTGCAGACGCAGTGGCACCTTCAGGATATCCCTTGCTTCCTTGTTTTTGTAGAATTGGGAGGTGCTGTGCAGTTCATCTACACAACAGTTGAACACTGTTGTTCGTCTCTCATATAAGTTGATGACAATTAATGCCCAGTGCTTTACAGTCCTTATGGGCAGGACCACAAATTTTGTTTCTTCCCTACTCACTACACATTGTAGCTCTATCACATCAACATCTTTGTCATTGTTATCGAACATGAGCCCTGCTAGATGCGTGGTGCCGTTGAATACTAGTTGCACTTTATCAAGATGTAAGAACTCTTCAAGCAGAGTGGCACACAATACTTTGAATAGATTCTTATGTACGCATGCTCATTTCAGGAAAATCCCTCTAAAGTTATCTCTGTTAAGTGACCTACCTTTGTTGTGATAGACCACTACTACAGAACATGTCTTTGGCATCAGTTGTTTATGCCCTTTTAGCGACGATTCTCAAGCGACGCCTATGTGGGCGCCGCTAAAGGTCGAACTCTTCAGCGTTAGTTTTATAACTGACGCCAAAAGACTTCGCGCCATCGAAAATGCGCCAGCAGGGCAACGATAGGCGTCGGTTATTTATAGTAAGCCGACGCCACAAGGCTTTGCGCCAAAAAAAGGGTGCCATCTAGGGCACTATCTGCGTCGGTTTGCTACCAAAAAACTGACGCCATATTCCTAGATGCCACAGCCGTGCTACTATAGGCGTCAATTTTATACTAATAACTGACACTTTTTCCACCACGGCCGTGCTTTCCTGCACAGTCGGGTTGTTTGTCATATTAGGCGGCGGTTTTTATCCAATAACTGACGCTGTAAGCCTTTGATGACGGTGTTCTATAAATAACCGACGCCTATGTTTTATTTCCTTATCAGTTTGCAGGCCTGCTATGGCTGGTCAGTAGGATGAGAACCTACAGTTCAGTTTTTTGAACTGCAGGTTTACGACATCTATTGATATCAGCCAACAAACAGGCCACAAACCTACAAAATCAACAAATATACTTTTCACACAAGTAGATACATTCATACATCACTTCGATTCTCACATTCACACATGTAGAAACATTCAAATACATGTAGAAACATTCAAACATGTATAAACATTCAGAAATATTCATTTACAAAATATCATTCAACATTGCTATCACCATCCCAATTATATCTTACAATCACCACTGCTTGTATGGCTCTTGCCCATTCTTCTCTTACTTCATTTAGTACTTCCATCGTATATGGAGCATGTACATCTTTTAAGCGTTTACCTATAGTGTGGTCAGTTTTAAACACTTGCAAAGAGAATGATGTATATATATAAGTAATAATATAAAAATAAGATTGATATATTTCATACTAACTAATGAGACTATATATAATACCTCATGTATGGTATCGATGTCCAATGCGGCATATTGGATAATCATCTGCATAAATCGCATCACATAGTATGCGCATGCCCAGCCGTTGTCTTGTGTAGCACACTATAAATTGAAACATACAAAATATTAAAAAATACAACTAAGCACAATTCACATAAATAATATATACATTGGAGTCGGGAACTTACTTTTACGTTCTCCCAAATTATTGGCTGGTTCTTTTTCCTTGGGACCTTTCCTCCAGCCTTTTTGAATGCATCTAAACCCCTACATGTTAATGTAACACAGTAAATTGCATAATTAAATAGTAATGTAATAACAGATGTTAACGGATATAAAAATGAAATATTTCTCACCAGAATAATGGCAATCTCATTACGTGTCCAATTTTAGTATTCAATGTACTCCCCGCAGGATCTAGATAATAAACAGTGAACGTCCCGGGGAGAATAACTAGTAACTCCCAATGCCTACCTCTAGAGGTAAAAAAGTTAAAAATTAATAACTCAAAATCCACAATAAAAATGTAATTTTCTTAAGTCTAAATTATAAGTAAAGTAAACTTACTTGACATTGAATGGAGCTATTATTATTGTCTTCTTTTGCTGACCGAAAATTGTAAAAGCATCTATACAGTATTGTTGAATACTATCAGGGTCTTTAGCTACCATACTAATCAATGATGGAATCAAAAATCCCACATGGTCAAATGCAAATTATTTACATTGATTTTTTACTAAGTAGCTGCAAAACATGTATTACATATGCATTTATATATAAGAAATCAGATCACCGGATCTTAGACAAGGTATATGGATGTATAAACAAGATCTCACCTTATCTTTGTCTCTATCATTGATGTATTCAACCAATCATATATAAACAACTCAATAATATCTTGTATAAATAAATAGCTTTCGTATGATTGACCTACATAATTCGCTTCTAAAGAAACAATTATAGGGCAATGTATATTATGTGCTCATAGCCAACATGCCATTCCCCTACAAGCAGGACCTAACGGGTATTTTAGGTCAGTTGGGACCCAACTTGGTAATGCAGGAAGTGGAGGTGGAGGCCTAGGTGCTCCGGATGTCTTCTTTTTAACATGTATATATAATTTCAGATCAATTGACCTCATATATACACATTAACAATCTAAAGTAATGTAAATTTATCTTACAATTTTAGTAGTGTAGATGACATCTACTTTGGGCCACAATATCACCCCGCCTTCTGCCTCAGCAAGTGTATCAATATCCGAGTGGGCATATGGCAATGTAGCTTCTCTCCAATCGGGTAATACACGTATCGGGCTCACACGAACGTATCCCTGTGGCATTGGAGTCCCATGAAACGTTGCCCTAGGAAGGGACGGGTAAGCCTACGCCTCTACAACAACATAGTCTTCCATTCTTAAGCGGCATGGCTTCAACGCCTAAAAATTTACGTAAAGAATATTATACATATATACATATCATCTTGAAAACATATCATCTTGAATAGCTACACTGTCATAAAAAATACTTACAGCAGACATGTTAGGTGGTGGGTCTATATGATTACTCTCAGTCTGTGCATCAGGAGAAGAGTGGGTCGCCATAGGCTAATTGGAAGCCTGAGATGCCTGCCACCGCACCATTTCTTCCTTGACCTTCTCAGCAACTATATCATTGACCTTCTTAGCAACTATATCCTCGACTCTCTTATTCTCCTATACATGGATAAAAGAAACATTAGTTTCTTATTATTGAATTCCCTTTTGCAGTAACATTCTAAAAAAAGAATAGGTTACCTCTTCTTGTAAAAGTCCCGCTCTGGGTTTGCACTAGGATGGCCCAAAGAATGCTTTGATGCCCACACCGCTCTGGGTTCCTCGATATAAACACTCACTTTGTCCATGTTGTGTAAAATATACAAGTGACCTTGTTCCAACTGCTCATGGCTGATTACTTTCACCCGTGATCCCAAAATTCCTTTGCCCTCCTCAATATTCTTATCATTAACATGAGTGTTATTACCACTCAGAAAGTCATTGCAAAAATCCATAACCTGTCTTGCCACATAACCTTCAATAATACTCCCTTCAGGCCAATAACGGTTTCGAACATCACCTTTAAAAATGCTCATATATCGTTCAAAGGGATACATCCAATGCAATAAAACTGGTCCCAACATTTTCACTGCCCTAGTCAAGTGGACAACAAGATGTACCATGATATCAAAGAACGAAGGAAGGAAATACATCTCAAGCTGACATAGGGTAACAACCACATCTCTTTGCAAATTATCGAGAGTATCAAGGTCAATAACTTTGCTGCATAAACTGTTGAAAAAGAAACAAAGTCTGGTGATTGCAAACCTTACATGCTTTGGCAATATAGATCAAATTGCCATGGGCAATATTTGTTGCATTAGTGTGTGACAATCATGAGATTTAAGACCTATCAACTTCAGATCTTTCATTGATACCAATCTACGGATGTTGGATGAGTAACCCTGTGGCACCTTAACATTTACCAAGCATTCACAAAAAGCTTTCTTCTCCTTTCTAGATAACATGTAACAAGCGGGAGGTAAGTATGTTCTTTTATTACCCATTTCGCGTAATTATATTAATATTGACCTTATTCCCATTTCACGTAGGTCCAGTCTGGATTTTATCCCATCTTTAGTCTTACCTGGTATATTTAACAGAGTACCAATGACGCTATCACAGACATTTTTCTCAACGTGCATTACATCGATACAATGGCTGACTGTCAAAGAACTCCAATAAGGAAGATCCCAATATATTGACTTCTTATTGAATGAAGAATTGTCACTCCGTGTGGCCATACTACATTGTGATTTCTTACCAAATTCATTGACAATGTCTTTTACTCTTTCATAAACAACATCCCCTGGTATAGGTTTAGGTGCACTCCGTTCATCATTCCATCCATTGAATGCTTTGTGCTTCCTATGATACTGATGGAATTTTGAAAGAAACCTTTGATGACCAAGATATACAACCTTGCCACCATGTTTTAGTCTTATTGAATCAGTGTTTTCTTCACATATAGGACACACTTTAGCTCCTTTGACACTATATCCAGACAAATTCATGTATGCTGGAAAGTCATTAATAGTGCAAAACAACATGTGGCGTGAAGCCTTTTGGTGTCGGTTATAAAACTGACGCCGAAGAGTTCGACCTTTAGCGGTGCCCACATAGGCGTCGCTTGAGAACCGTCGCTAAAAGGGCATAAACAACCGATGCCAAAGACATGTTCTGTAGTAGTGAAATTCAGGGTTTCTAGGCCAACAAACACATGTGATGTCATTCTGATATATAATAAATGTGTACCACCTATCCCATACTTGAACACCTAATCTCACTAGTAAGTGTATAATGTGTATTGGGTTTTCAAGAAAATTTCGGCAGCATTTCCCCACTGTTCTCTAAGTACATATGTACTTAGAGAACAAACGGGGAAATGCTACCAAAATTTTCTCAAAAACCCAATACACATTATACACTTACATCCTAAATGAGATTAGGTGTTCAAGAACAGTCCCAAACTGGGAAATATCCAAGATTTACTCCTAATGAGTAAATCTTGGACGGGTTTCTAGGCCAACAAACATAATAATAGATATGTACATGTTAGAGTTTCATCACAATTAATGTTAGGGTTTCATCACAATTGATGTTAGGGTTTCATCAATGTTAGGGTTTAATCAAATCAAATTAGGATGCTAGAATGGACAAGTTTAAATCTTATTTCAACATGCATCAAAATTTACTGAATTAGGTCAAACATTAGGATTAGAAACACAAATATATGCAAGCAAAAGATTTGTTCATATCCTAGGATTTACATAAAGCATTACATAAAGATTTATTCATATCCTTACCAACAGCAAGCACGGCCGTGGTAGGCCAACACAACCACGGCCGTGCTTGCTGTTGGTAAGGAGCTACGGAGAAGGAAGCAAAGAGGCTAGGGCTACCTGAAGCTAGCGTGGAGAAGAGCGGCGGCGACCGACAGCAGCAGTGGCGGTGAGCAGGCGAAGACCAGAGTAGAGCGGCGAGCAGCAATGGCACCAGGAGAAGAGCAGAGCAGACCAACGAGCATTAGTGGCAGCAAGTGGCAGGAGAAATAGGACGCGACGGCGGCGAGTAGAGCCACACCAGCAGTAGCGACGGCGAGCAGCAGCGGGGGTCGTCGGGCGATTTTAGGCGAGCGGCGATCACAACAGAAAACTATCGTGATGAAACAGGAAGGAAGGGGAAGAGCCGGGTGATACAGGTCGATTAAGTTTGTCAACATCGTCAGTTATCTAGAAAACTGACGCATTTTACCTTTAAGCATCAGTTTATAGTAAAAAACTGACGTCCAATTAGACAATCTTTACCCTAAATTATTTGGCGGGAACCATTATCAGCGTCGGTTATCAAAGGATAACCGACACCTAAATTGGAACTTTTAATGCAAATTTTCATCTTATATCGGCGTCGGTTAGTAGTTAAAAAACCGACGTTGTATGTGATACTTTGGGGCAAAAAAAATTTTCACTCAAAAATTGGATTTTGTGGGCGATTTTAGGCGTCGGTTTGTTTTACCCAGTCGACGCTGAATACAAAGCGGTACCCGTGTCTGGCTGGTCTTCGAATATATACGTCAGGGTTCCTAAATAACTGACATTGAATATTATAGGCGTCGGTTTTTTTAAATAACCGACGCCCAGAAAAGCGACATTGAATGCTGTTTCTGTAGTAGTGGACAATATCAGTTTTGGGCAAGTTGTCATCTAATATGTCTGCCAGGATATGGACATCTCTGCATGTTATCCTTGATAATGTGGTCATGTCAGAGGAGGAGCCACACCTAATTGTACGTCATTGACTGGCGTGCTCTGCTTTTTGACTGGCACATTTGTGAAGAAAGAGGTGAGCCCACCTTCCTCATCTTCTAAGGTGTCGTCTATTGCTTCCTCTATTGCTGTGAGAGATGCTTCTGTGGTTGTAGGATGAACCCTTGTTTCTGTCGGTGTTTGGTTTGTTACCTTACCTTCATCCTTCATGGACATCTCTACAGTTATGTCTTTTATTGGCTGATTCACTTCTGATGTTTGCTCTAGTTCTATAGCATTGAGCGCGACTAACGTCGTGGCCATTTTTCCATTATAGAAAGAATCATCCTGTTCATACTAATCCAGGTCTTTTAAGAAGTCATTGTAGATATCCATCCCAAATGTCAGGTCATCTAAGAATTTGTTGAGATCTCTTATTTTTCATGACGTGAGATCTTTTGTCGTAATGCTTTCTGCTCTGGCGATGACGATCTATTTGGGGTCCTCTGGAATAACTTTATCTTCTTTTGGGATGTGGTTTAGGTTGAAAGCCCTTGACAACATATTTGTTTTCTTTGTTTCATTGTCCTGACGAGTGTTCGACTATGGCGGTGCTTCTTTTTCCTTTGGTTCTGCCCTTGGGGAAGTCTTCACATTGGCACTTTCGTCTTTTGATGTTGTTCCTGCTCTGGTTCCTCCCACGTCATCATATCATCTTTGTCTAGGCTGGAAGGGCTCGGGGAAGCATGTGATGTTGAAGGACTTGTTAGATGCTTTGTCTTCTTTCTCTGCCACCTTCCGTCTATTTCTTGGCATTCAACATCTAGCTATCGACATTCTTCATCTAGGCGTTGACACTCCTTCTTTAGGTCATCCAACACTTCCTTGTACCCCTTCCACATTAGCTCCTTGTCCACTCTCATGGTGCCTCGTTCCTTCCTGAGGTCCTCCATCTCCTCAGTTAGAGTCTTTAGAGCTCCCATCAGCATGTTCAGAGTGTTCATCACCCCTTTCATGAACTGGGGGAGGGCTTTAGTTCTTTTGTTTAAAGTTTGTACCTACGTAGTTAATGTACCTACATTTAAAGTGTATTCAAATTTAATTCAGAAGCTTGCTGTATGTGTTGCCACATGGCATCAAACTTATTGCCCAGTACATCACCAAATGTGTGCGGGCAGTGTTGTTGCTGCTCCACTGGTGTTGTGGGTTCTATGGGCTCCTTCAGTCATGGAGTCGGCTTGCTTCTTGTTGGGTTGGATTGCATAGTCTAATATTGCGTGCCTAGTAGTGGGCTTGATCGTGTCAGGATACAACCGGCTATGCCCATGTCTACAATTCTGCACAGATCACACATGTTCCTAGCATCTCAGAATATTCTAGACCTGAAAGGGTATCTAGAATATTCTAGGGTGTTGATTTGTCATCCTCGAGAGATGTTTAATGTCATTGATGGATTTTAGTCACTCTATGCGAAAGGAAGTGGGATGACCCCGCATGAACAAATGCCGCAGTACGTACTATGTTTGGATGTGGGCTGCTTGCTGAGGTGTTCGAGGGTTGTCTACACCCGAGAATGGGTGCATAGAC
Organism: Alisma plantago-aquatica; assembly: GCA_963693085.1. Lineage (NCBI taxonomy): Eukaryota > Viridiplantae > Streptophyta > Magnoliopsida > Alismatales > Alismataceae > Alisma > Alisma plantago-aquatica. The sequence goes on along the minus strand of OY856413.1, from coordinate 993,464,792 downwards.
TACCCAACTTTTGGTTACATAGCCAGGAACTCCTTCTCTCTAATTAGTAGAATCTGACAGACTCTGTTTTGTTTTCTTTGTTTTGTTTTATTTTGTGACGATCTGCTAGACTAGTTCTAGTTCCATACTTTTATCGATTATTGGATTGGATTATCTGACTTAAGAGAGAGATCTTAAGCATCCTAAACGTCCCCACCTCCCTATGTTTGACCCCGTATATCTACTTTGACCCCGTAATAAAGTTGCGGGGGTCCTTAAAGGTTTCAAGTTATAAATTTAAAGTCTGACCCTCCTTTAGAGCCGATCAACTTTTGGCACCGTTTCTGGGGATGTGGTTTTCCATGTTTACATGCCTAAAAGATTTTTGTTCTGTCATCCTTAAGCCTGTATATATATGCATAGTTTTTATTTTATATTACACATACTTGTTCATATATACTGAATAGCTTTTCTTTTTCTTATACCTTTTTCATCCATGGATCTTGCATCCGCAAGACAAGTTATCTTGTCCACCTGTCCTCCTAATTTTTTCCACAGTTTCGACTACTAGAAAATAATTGAAAGACGAGCGCCACAACTAGTCGAGTTATATTTACCCTCACCGCCATCATACTTTAAAATTCCAACAAAGGGGATGGCATATCATCCCTCAACTTCCACATTGACATGGGATGAAGAGATGATTAGAGCAGTGGAGCTAGCCGGAGAAAGTGTCAATGCACTCACCTCCTCCTTAGCTCCTCATCTCAAAGGAAATGTCGATCCGCTTTAGTAGCTACTAGAAAAGCAGGATCATCAGCTCCAAGTAGCCACGGAGATCGCAGAACGTAGTAAAAATATACTTCAAACTATTGAACAAGGATTCGTCCAAGTGCATCAGTCTGAAACAATAGGTTTCCAACATAAGTGCATGGCAGAATTGATGAATCTTGAAAGCATTACTACTCAAGTACAATAGCTTCATGACAAGAATGTTGAATAGGGCTAGAGGCTTCAAGAGCTCATCAATTTAGTTTCCACGTGATTACAAGTGCCAGAGCACAATCATGAAGACATCAATCATCAATACCATACCATTGGGCCTAATATGGAACATACATCAACATCCTATTCAGGCTATCAGCTGGATTCACCAAGTTTTTTTGGTGAAGACTCGCCCATCCAGGTGAACCCTTCATTTTATCCAGACGCTTCAGTTGATCAACCAATTTAATCTGCAAGCCACATGCATGAATGGTTTTATGATGATTATGATCATGACAATGATGAATTTTATCCTCCTTAGAGTAGCCAAGAGACCTCACAACTTGAGGATCAGTTTGAGGAACCTGAATCAGATGTTGATCTAGACCAGAGTGATACCTCTCATATTGAGACTTGTCACTTCGCTTTGAGCAGTACACCAATCATGGTTTGGAACAATTTGTTTGACGATGATGATGACGACAACTGCTCAAATTGGAGCAGTGAGTATACTGACGATGATGAGCTAGAGCAGCATGAGCTGACATGTGCTACCATTCCCTTACCAGGATTGGTAGACATCGATGGAGTAGGATGGAAAATCCACTACAACATGACTGCTGAGCATGAAGATACTCCGAACCCCATAGAAGATGACAAGCTTGGGGTTGTAGAACTGCAAATAGATTCAACTGGGGATACTTCTTGTTTAGAAGATGATTGGATGACTCAGACTGTATATAAAAATTTATCTGAGCATCTGACCTCAAGTTTAGAGGTGGAGAGAGAAGAGAGGAGTCCCCTAGAAAACTTTCTGCCTCTCCCATCCATCTCATCCTATGTCGACATCCTAGGACCTTCCCATTCAGATTTATAACTTGGAAGGTACATTGAAGACGATTTGTCAAAGAATTTATCTCAGTCCAGTTCAAGACAATTCTAGCACAAGGATGAATTCACTGAGTCATTAAATTCAATTCCTCTACTTCAGACTCAGAAGGGCTCATATATCTGCCTCTTATTCTCCTACATGGTAGACCCCATCAGCAAGACACATGTGACACTAGTCCCAAAACTTAGGATTTGGGATCCCAATGTCAATATCGTGGGGCAGCCACCCCCTTCCTCTTACTCCTTTCTTTTCTCTTTTTGTTAAAAATAAATTTTGTTTTTCATGTTCTTGCTTAGATAGTTTCTTTCCTCTAACTACTTTTACATATCCTTGCATACATGCATCATACTAGGACATCAATAAAATTCTTTCCTGTACATCCATGCATTCCTTCCCTACCATAATAAGTTTAAGTCTTGCTCAAGGATGAGCAAAGTTTTTAGCTTGTTGTGGTAGGGCTATTCGCCCTTCTATCTCATAATTTTAATGCATGTATGTTTACTTCTTGCATTTGGGCATAAATTTAAATTTATCCTTATTGTTTTGTATGACTTTGTTCTATAATTTGTAGCCTTGCAATTAAGGCTATATGATGTGAATCTTGGAACTAAATGCTTATCTTTATACCTAAAAGCATAATTTTCATCTTAAACTACTTGATCTTTTACTTGACCAGCTCATTGACTCTTTCCTTAAGTTTGATGATAAAATCTAAGGTTATGCGACTTTTTCATAGCTTAAAACATTATTCCCTTGATCTATGTCATGAACGAAAAGTCTAGGATATAGGACCTTTAGAAAGAAGCTCGAGTTTGATTAAAACTCCAAGCTGTGTTTTTCACAAACTTGCCTCTATTCTAAGGACCCTTGAATCATAATTACTATCTTTTCACACATGTATCAAGTGAATAATGATGAGTTTTGAGCTATAATCAAGTTGAAGTGTTTTCCTTGATGGTCTGCGCACCCTCTCATCTTAGATTGAGTCAAAAAGATGAAAATTAAAAAACATGCAAAAGAGTCTTGGCCCCCCACAAAATCCCAAAAATATCAAAATAGTTCTCACCCAAGCCTATAAAAATAGAATGTAGAGAATGAAAGCCTGAGTGTGAATAAATGAGCGTTATTTTCTCTTTTTATAGAGTTGAGGATGGTGCCCAGCCGGTGTATGACTATGCTCATCAAATGCATGTATGTCGTTCCTGGTAGTGCCACCCTGAAATCTCATTAGAGAGTCACTAGGAACCCCTAGGAGACCTATGAGATCATCCCAATAGCAGAGTTTGTTCGAGCATAGTACGAGGAGTTTGTCTCACTACTTTGGGCCAACTGGCTCAAACTACAGGGACTGTTGCTCGTTACATGGACCAACCTGACGTAGATCAGGATCCTCAGAAGTCATTAGAGTCTTTTTACTTTTGTTGCTTCTTAGGACCTGAATAAGTGGGAGGCGCGTTGTTCCCGACTGGTCTACATGAATACATGATGATGGATCATTGTTCATCACCCACATGATCACCTATTGACAATGATTTTATGCTTTATAATTATGATTCAAACCCTCATGTGTATCAACAGGTTGCAGTGAATTCACTTAATCTTGCCTGGATACTCTTTGATCTTACTTTAGCAGGATTGTGCTCGATTGATGGGGGTTTGCTCTGAAATGACATGGGTCAATAGAATTGATGTCTTAAACTATTTTTCTTAACTTTAGCATTTATTGCCATGCTTAATTTGGATGTTATCTTTTTGTTCTTTGAGCACAGTCTTGCTTGAGGACAAGCAAAGGTTTAAGCTTGGGGTGGTTGATAACACCCAAATTTAGAAATTTATGCTAAGCATTTATTTATGGTTTTGTGTCATTATAGTCTTAATATGCCCAAAATAACCCTAGATCCTTATCTTTTAGTAATTTATATATTTTTATAGATAAAGTTGCTAAACTAGCCAATTTTGGCACTTGTAGGCACCGAGCCTGAGAAGACATCTATTTTCTAAGATTTCTCCCCAACACATGGTTTTTACACCAGCTAGACTTCCATCTGTCATGACCGCAGTGGACTAAGCATCACACTATGTGCACCAGGTTAGGAGATGGTGGTACTGCTAACTATACTAGTGGGCCCAAGAAACGTTTGATATCTTAGATCCTATTTTTGATGGCCAGTCCTTTATCAGAATACATCCTCGTCAATCAGAAGGTTCATCGATGCGGGCCCATCGACCACCATTAATAGCCCCCCTCATGGGGGTGGGTTTGTCCCATGACACCGTGACCATGAAAGAGGGATGCCGCAACCAGGGACAAGGAGGCAATGCCACCATCGCGGTCAAGAATACAATGCTACGACCGTGACCAAGACATAGTGTTGACCGACACTCAGCACGACCGGGCCCACCTTGGCATGGTTGGGCTGAGGCCAAGGCCGCGACCACAGTACACCAGTGCGACCACAACCACGACCATGACACATTAGTCTCGACCATGACATCTATGCACGACTGCGACCGCAACACACCCACCTCAACCGTGAGACATGTCTCGACCGAGGCATTTGGCTCGATCGTGAGATCTGCCTCAACCACGGAGCCTACATCAACCGTGACCCTCAACATAATTGTGCCAAGTCTGGCATGGTCAGGACGAGACCAAGGCTATGACCAAGGCAGGTGTTGTGACCATCTTCCACCTTCGCCTATAAATACTCACCCCCGCGACCTGGAGAGGGGTTCTAGATTTTTGGAGGTCCACGTTTCCAAATTTTGGGAGGCTCCACATTTCATTTCTGACCTATTTTGGTTCCCAGAGCCCCGTGGGAAAGTTCAGAGGTCTGAAAAGGCTGAAGTGCTCATCCTACGTCTGATCCTCCAGTTTGCTTCCATCTACCACCATTTTCCACCACCATTCACCCATATCCTACCATTCTCAGCCATCTTCCACCTCCATACACCTACCAAGCTACTGTTTGGGGCAAAATCAAAGAGAAAGGAGGCCGAGGAGTCCAGAAGACCAAGGAGGTTGACCCAAAGATGAGATCCGGCCTATAGAGAGGCTAAGGAGTGAGAGCCACCTCTCCTCTATGGGCTAAATCTCTTCTTCTTCTCATTTCTTCTACCGTTCTCCTTTGTTTCTGTATAAATGATATTTTTCCATCTTTGTTCAGTGCAAACTATGCTTGTCCATGACTAATTGAGCTCCTTCTTAGCTATGTAGCCCATTCTGGGCATGTTTATGTACTTTTACCTTAAGTAAGTAGTTTTATTTTAGATCTAGTACGTTTTTTGTCCTATCTTATCTTTTTAGTTATGATTGCTAGTTTGGCTGATCCCTTTCTTACTTAAACTTCTATTTCTACCTATATCGAGAGATTCATTGTAGAAATAGATAAGAAAGGGTAGTTTGGATCAGAATCTGAAAGAAGGATGGTTCAAGGTGATCTGTGTAGAACCATAAACCTGGGCATGGCCGGGTCTAGCCTGGCACGGTTAGGCCCACTATCAAGTTTTGCCCAAATCACACCTGTTCCTAGCATCTTAGAATATTCTAGACCTGAGAGGGTATCTAGAATATTCTTGGGTGTTTGGTTGTCATCCTCAAGAGAGGTTTCACACCACTGATGGGTTTTAGTCACACTATGTGAAAGTGAGTGGGATGACCCCACATGAATATATACCACATGATAAACTATATTTCGATGTAGGTTGCTTGCTGAGGTGTTCGAAGGCTGTCTACACATGAGAATGGGTACATGGACTATCCAACTCATGGTTTTATAGCCAGGAACTGCGTTTTTCTTATTAGTAGAATCCTACAAACTCTATTTCGTTTTATTTTCTTTGTTTTTTTTATTTCGTGACAATCTGCTTGACTAGTTCTAGCTCCATACTTTTATCGACCATCACATTAGCTTATATGCTTTAAGAGAGAGATCTTAAGCATCCTAAACATCCCCATATCCCTGTTTTCGACCTCGTATATCTACTTCGACCCCGTAATAAAGTTGTGGGGGTCCTTGAAGGTTTTGAGTTATAAATTTAAAGTCTGACCCTGTTAATGCGTCACTTAGCACTTACAATCACTAAGATAATTATCCTAGAGTTTAATCCTTTTTCAACTTTCCGATTAAGGCTAGTATAGAAAGGGTCGATCCCACATGACAACTTTTTAAGATTGTTTCTTTTATCCCAATTATTTTGAAGAACTATTTTATTATTTTTTTTGTATTTTCAGATTTAGAACAGAAAGTAAAAGTCGGGTTGGGGGTTTGATTGATTACACTAAAATAAGAAATAAACACAAAGTAATAATGTAATAACAAGAATTTATTTTGCCTCTGTCACAAGGAAAAGAAACAATTGTTAGCACAAGTAGACTATTGTGAATGGAAAAAGACTAGAAGTAAAGAAAGTAAATCAACGGAGGTTGAAATCAAAGAGAGAGAATCGAGGCTCATAGGGGTTTTCACCACCTTAGCCTAGGCGATAACAACTAATTCTTAAGCGACGATTCGATGAAGGTTTGCGAATTTAAAAACTCACAAGAGATAAACCCCACATGAGCCCATTGGTCTTGGTGCTCATGCTTCCTAGTTTATCATCCTAAAAGATGAAAATCCACGATCATATCAAAACGTCTATGCGATTGGGTTTATTGTTCTAAATCCGAACTTCCACGGTCATATCCATCCGGATTAACTTTTGATCAAATCAATTAATTACTTTGATAAATCAATTAGTTATCAAACCCAAAAGCCATCTAGAATCGTTTTTTAGGAAAAGTCGATAAAGCCATGGCTAAGGGGTTATTCCCCTTGCCTCGATAGAAAACTACTCACTCATGGAGAGGGGGGAGACGGAGGAAGAAAGTACTGAAGCCATAGTCTAGCCCAAAATCAGGAGGTTAATCCTTATGCTAGAGACAATAAAATGGCTTAGTTCTTAGTTCCTTGCTCCAGAATTAAAGAACGGAGAAAAGAAGATTAAGACTAAAGTGGAATGAAGAGACAAGAACAAGTATGAAAGAACAATGCTTGAAATAAGATCTACTTTATTGCAGAATAAGAAGATGATTACAAGAATAAAAGCTTCAGAATCTCATACAAGAGAAATACAAGATGCCCAAAGAGGAAGAAGTGCCCCTCCTTTTATAGGATAAGGAGGGGGGTATACATTAGGTTTAGGATAAAAGAAATGGCCGCCGACGGCTGCTAACTTTCTAGATCTAATCAATAGAGGAAACAATTGATTGCTTTGCATTCCTTTTCATTACTTTCCCGCAATAGAAATTTCGAGCGTATTTTTGGGCTAGTCAAAAATTCGGAAGCGGCCGAAAAATATGTTTTTCATGTAGATAATTGAATTATATTTCCAACGCATACTTGCATAATAAATTTTGCCTTAGGATGTGAGAGTTATACCAATTTTCGTGAAAGGTATATACTGAAATCAGACTCTATGGGAAAACGTAAGGCTACTTTCACTGGTTAATTGCGCAGCTAAATAAACACCAAAATTGCCGCAAAATATGTTTTTTTTGTAGCCAATAAAATCCTATTTTCATTTCATACTTTATCTTGAAATTACACCTTTAGACGCAAAATATATGGCTATTTTAGTGACGAGTATCTCAGGCACTGCGGGAATATTTGAAAAGCCTCATATCTTCATCTTTTATTTTCTCGATTTATTACTTAGATAATTTCCTAAAAATTAAGAAAAATATCATAAGAATTCAAGAAAAGTATATCAAGAAGATGAAAGTGCTATTTATTTTTGAATTAGCTAAAATTAACAAAAAAGTCCTAATTAATTATTCTAAATGAAGCAAAAATAAGAGATGAATATGTATTCATCAAAATACCCCAAACTTAAACTTTGCTCGTCCCGAGCAACATTAAAACCAAGAAATACTTTCAAGACATACTCTCAACCTATCATCCTCACTCTCCTAGCAATCACTTGATTCCTTCCACCAAAATATGACCAAACGACCTTGACTTCCTGAATTCACGAAAAGTGACTTCTATATTTCCTACTTCACAAACTTGCATTTATTCAAGAATGCAATAAAACAGATTTTCATTTCACCTTTACATTTGGTACTCCAATTTTTTTTTAAAGTTTTACACAAGAACAGGGCTGATTTGGATGGTTGGGGTTTTTGTAGTTTTCCCTTGGGTAGAAAATTGGAGTGAAGGAGGTATGGAAGAAGGACAGTCTCTCTTCTATTCGACTCGAGACCTTTTTATTTAGTGGACATGCAGTTACATTGACCGCATTTTTTTTCTTTGATTTTTGGTGATACACCCAATTGCGTGGGTATGGAAGAAGCGGAAGAGGGGGAAGGGGTGCCACCCCAAACTTAGCCTTTTGGGCATTATTGGTTTTTTTTCTTTTTGACGAATGGAAAGATTTGGAAGTGGTGGAAGAAGAGTAGAAGAGGCTGTTCTTGTGCAACTTTTTTTTTCCATCTTTTTTTTAGAGTACCATGCATTGGTTCAACTATTACCGAATCATGCGAAAAATCAAGAAAATTTATACAAGTTGTACATGATAAGAAAGCATCACTCTTGAATCCTATCAGTCCTCTATGGCTTGCCATCTTTTCCAAGGAGTGATTATTATTTGAGGTCCTAAGTGACAGGAGGATTTCTAGTCATGAAATTTTCAAAATTTTAGTTGCAAGGCAGTTACATCATTAAGGGGAGTATTTTGACAAATGATCATATAAAGGCCGACTAGATATGGGCCAAAAATTCTAGAAAAAGAAAAGTACATGCAATATAATAAAAGTGTACAGAAAAGAAATGTGGAAAAAGGGAAGATAATGGGGTGGATCACGTACCACCCACCTCCACCCTGGAATTTAAATTTTGCTCGTCCCGAGCAAAACACAAATCCAGGATGGAGGGAAGAAAATCACTGGGATCACCGGGAGGTCCTAGTAGCTCAAAAAATGTCCAGTTGAAGGGGATGTTGATGATGGTTGTAGCTTTGAACAAAGGAGCTTCATGGTACACCCAATTGATGGGTGATCGTAGAGGCTGAAAGAGGATTTCATAGTGTCTTTTTCCTTGCACTCCTTCCAAAAGGATCCACACATCTTCCTTTAGTAGTAAAGGAAATGACATAAATGTGCGTGGCTTGAGGGGGATTGGCGGGTGTTCAATGGGTGGTACATATGGTGCCGACTCTGCAACATCGGGTGGGGGATCATGCTTTGGTTTCCCTCTGTCATATTGATCTGCATATCATAAAATTGGTGGTAATATGAAAGGTACACATGAATTTAAATCAACATCATACATATTTTGGCTCTCCTCAAAATTCATGCAATCAACCTTGGGATAGATGGATTTCATGGTTGATATTGCAGGTAACTGTAGTTCCTCTATGCAAGGATTTCCCAAGGGTTCTTGAAGGATAAAGATGGGGATATATTCCTTGCATCCAGTAGAAGGGCATATATGGATTTCTTCTAAGGAGTTCTCCACTTCTATATCATCCTTATGTAGAATGGGAATTGGTTGTGGAAGAATGGGAGGAATCATTTCATCAATGGAGGTTGGCTGCTCATTATCCAGAATAGATCCTACTAGAGGGGATTGGTCGTCGATAACAATTGGACTTTTGCAAATGACGGGAAAGGTTGTTGGGTCTTTAGGACGACTCTTGAGATTGACTTTTCATACTCGAGTAATAAAGTCTCCAAAGGAAGGGTAGGAATGCCAACGTCCTCATTGTATAAGAAATACGACCCCACAGTATGTATTGTTTCTTTAGAATCCGATGTATATGACATAAAAATTAAATCATCATCATCATCTTTGGGAAGAACCATCTTAGGTTGCTCTAAGTCCTCCATAGATTTTTGTGCTTGGTCCTATAGTAAGGTAGCTAAAAGGGGTTGACTGGTTTCTAGTTTTTTCTGTCCTTCTACTACCATTTTTTCTAAAGCCCCAAGTTTCTCTTTTAGTTGATTTTCATTATTATATTCATACAACCCAAAAAAATTACCATCCTCACCATTCCCCCCATAAGGATCTTGGTCATGGTACCCAATATGTTGGTTGTGGTGTTGCTCCTCATAATAATCTTCAGAAGATGGTGGATTATAATTTCCATTGCTCTCATCATGGTGAGAAGATACAATATTACGAGGTGTCACTGAGTCATGGGGGAACATATTTGGAACATCTGGGTTTTGGGATTGGGCTTTCAGCAAGGTGGACAATAAGGTATGGCTAGTTAGGAGTTTTTCTGCCATATTCTCTAGGGACTTAAGTTTCTCTTCTTGTTGAGGATTATATTGGGTATCATATATAGGTCCATTTTCCCCAAAATTTTGTTGGTCGTACCCTCTCTCAGAATATGGATAGCAAGGTTCCCCATATTGGTTCTCAGAAAAATAAGGATTTACATTGTACCCACTAGGATGAAAGAGCTCATAGAGAGGGGTGCTATGGGATAAATTTGGACAGGCAAGAGATGAATGGTGGCAATGACCACAATAATAACATTGTGGGGGATATTGCAATGGCCACTCCATTTGAAAGGTTTTTTTTTAATTTTCAAAAAAGAACTAAAGATTTTGTACAAGACCGTAAATTACAAAAAAAACAGAAGCTAAGGGATTATGACTGAAGGTTAAAATTTACAAAACTAACTAAAATTACAATTTTTTACAAACTAGCGTATTTGCAGAAAAAACAGACAGCCAGAATGGAAACTCGGCAGAAGGAGGAGTAGCACTTCCTGAATGTTACTCGGAAGGCATAAAAAAAGGAAAAAAAGTTTTTTCAAAAATTTTGGGGTTCGAAAGAAACAAATCCATTGTCCCCGGCAACAACACCAAATTGTTAATGCGTCGCTTAGCACTTACAATCACTAAGATAATTATCCTAGAGTTTAATCCTTTTTCAACTTTCTGATTAAGGCTAGTATAGAAAGGGTCGATCTCACAAGACAACTTTTTAAGATTGTTTCTTTTATCCCAATTATTTTGAAGAACTATTTTATTATTTTTTTGTATTTTCAGATTTAGAACGGAAAGTAAAAGTCGGGCTGGGGGTTTGATTGATTACACTAAAATAAGAAATAAACACAATGTAATAACAAGAATTTATTTTGCCTCTGTCACAAGGAAAAGAAACAATTGTTAGCACAAGTAGACTATTGTGAATGGAAAAAGACTAGAAGTAAAGAAAGAAAATCAACAGAGGTTGAAATCAAAGAGAGAGAATCGAGGCTCATAGGGGTTTTCACCACCTTATCCTAGGCGATAACAACTAATTCTTAAGCGACGATTCGATGAAGGTTTGTGAATTTAAAACTCACAAGAGATAAACTCTACATGAGCCCATTGGTCTTGGTGATCATGCTTCCAAGTTTATCATCCTAAAAGATGAAAATCTACGGTCATATCAAAACGTCTATGTGATTGGGTTTGTTGTTCTAAATCCGAACTTCCATGGTCATATCCATCCAGATTAACTTTTGATCAAATCAATTAATTACTTTGATAGATCAATTAGTTATCAAACCCAAAAGCCATCTAGAATCGTTTTTTGGAAAAGTCGATAAAGCCATGGCTAAGGGGTTATTCCCCTTGCCTTGATAGAAAACTACTCACTCATGGAGAGGGGGGAGACGGAGGAAGAAAGTACTGAAGCCATAGTCTAGCCCAAAATCAGGAGGTTAATCCTTATGCTAGAGACAATAAAATGGCTTAGTTCTTAGTTCCTTCCTCCAGAATTAAAGAACGGAGAAAAGAAGATTAAGACTAAAGCGGAATGAAGAGACAAGAACAAGTATGAAAGAACAATGTTTGAAATAAGATCTACTTTATTGCAGAATAAGAAGATGATTACAAGAATAAAAGCTTCATAATCTCATACAAGAGAAATCCAAGATGCCCAAAGAGGAGGAAGTGCCCCTCCTTTTATAGGAGAAGGAGGGGGGTATACATTAGGTTTAGGGTAAAAGAAATGGCCGCCGGAGGCTGCTAACTTTCTAGATCTAATCAATAGAGGAAACAATTGATTGCTTTGCATTCCTTTTGCATTAATTTCCCGCATCAGAAATTTCGAGCGTATTTTTGGGCTAGTCAAAAATTTGGAAGCGGATCGAAAATATATTTTTCCTGTATATAATTGAATTATATTTCCAACGCATACTTGCACAATAAATTTCGCTTTGGGATGTGAGAGTTATACCAATTTTGGTGAAAGGTATATACTGAAATCAGACTCTGTGGGAAAACGTAAGGCTACTTTAACTGGTTAATTGCGCAGCCAAATAAACACTAAAATTGCCACAAAATATGTCTGTTTTATCGCCAATAAAATCCTCTTTTCATTCCATACTTTATCTTGAAATTCCACCTTTAGACGCAAAAGATATGGCTATTTTAGTGACGAGTATCTCAGGCACTGCGGGATTATTTGAAAAGCCTCATATCTTCATCTTTTATTTTCTCGATTTAATTACTTAGATAATTTCCTGAAAATTAAGAAAGATATCATAAAAATTCAAGAAAAGTATATCAAGAAGATGAAAGTACTATTTATTTTTGAATTAGCTAAAATTAACAAAAAAGTCATAATTAATTATTCTAAATGAAGCAAAAATAAGAGATGAATATGCATTAATCAGACCCTCCATTGGAGCTGATCGATAAACAAGCAATTGAACTGAGCAAAAATCAAACCTAAGTTAACCTTACATAATTAAGGCTCCATAACTAAGAGATAAGAGATACACTAAATTATTCTAGAAATTAAAACTACACTAACAAGATCAATCATAATTAGCAATCAAGAGAACAACCAACTAAACAAGGCAAGAAAGAGCAACTAGATACACTATACTAGCAATTACAGTAAGAATTCAATTAAAGAACAAAACTAGAAATTGACTAAAAAGACCTAACAAGTAACTAAGGACAAGGACTAGTTACTCTATTAGGGGTTAACCAACATGAACATGGAAATTAATTAACTAAGCAATCAAAGAAGCTAATTGAGTTAGCAACATGTACGTGTGAGCAATTAGAGTTTCATGGAATTAATGGGGAAGTGAACTATTTGGGGGTAAACATGATTCTCAGACTAGTTAGGGTCATATCATGCAACACATTCAATCAAACCATGTTATCAAACAAAAAAACAAAGTGGGATTATGAAAAATTATCCTATACTACTAGTTGACCATGAGTGGTACAAGATGTGAATAGGGGAACTAGTCCTTATCACAAACCTATCTGGCCTCATGAGGTTCAATTGACTAGGGTATATGTATAATTCAGTCAAGACCTTGCCATTCTAGGTTTCTAGGAGTTATAATGTCAATATACTCAATGACAAGGGGTGACGTGGAGTGTAGGAGAAGGGTATCTCACATCCTATTACCCTTCATCCAACAACTAGACATGCTCTTTGCTAATTACATCAAGTGAAGCACTAAAACCACTTAGATCTCACACCTAAGTATACAAGAGTAGAGGGATATGTGGGAATAGGGGTAGATATCTTATGATCCACTAGTTGGAATAGTAACTTTCCCCAAATAGACACATATACATATTTCCCCTATACTTTGACGATTTCAGGCATCAATCGCCTTAGAAAGATGAGAAATGAGATAGAAGAAAGAAGATAACATTTCCAAATGAAAATATATTGTCAAAATATTTCCCCAACATGGAATTAAAGGCACATTTTGTTCCGCCAAATAGCCCTCTAATGGAGCTTAGCTACTCATAGCAAAGGAAAATACGAATATGGGGAAGATAAGGGGAAGAGAATACATGGATCTCGATGCAGAAGACTCCTCCTTCTCCATCAAAAGAAAAGACACCCTCTTTCATCCTTCAAGGTCCAAAGGCATGTAAAGTGGAAATGGGGTGACAAAACCCTAAAAATTAGAGTATTAGGGTGGAAGATGATGAAAATGGGGGTGGAATGAGATACAAATGTTGTAGTCAATAACATTCAATGCTAGGAGGTGATAACCTTTTCCTCTTGGATGCCAATGATGTATATATAGGGGACTAGGTGGTTAGAGTCAAGTGGGGGTAGTTTAATAAATGTATTATAGGAAGCAATAGGGTTTTAGGTTAAAATAACTGTTAGGAGAGTAGAAGGACCGTTCTAACCCTATCTAGGTGTGCATGTGGACTAGGTGGAATGATTTTACCAAAGTGGAACAACCATTTTTGGCCGTGGCATGACAATTATGAGTAGAATAGTCATTCTAGCTATGAAGTGGCACATCATTCTAGGCAAAGGTGGAATTATTTGTGGAATGGAGTTGAGTGGACAATGAAATGGTGAAAATGGCCAATCTAGCACGTTTGTTCTGTGACAAAAACTATCATTCTAGGGCCTAGGTGGGGGACTTTTATATTTTTAGTGTATTTTGATTGTTTTAAGGTGGAATGATAGTGAAATGTGGAAATCACCATTGCGGCACAATTGTTCTAGGGGTAGAACTGTCGTTCAATGGCCTAGGTGTGGTAGACTTAAAACATGGAGGAGTTTTGAGGGATTTTGTGGCACTTTCTTAGTTATAACCTAAAATTTTCATCCATTTGTTTACTCATATGTATTTTATGTAATAAATGAGTTGCTTTTGAAAACCTTGAAATTCTATGTATTTGTTTTGCAAATTAATCCATGAATGCAAATTAGCCATATTAAAGGAATTTTGTGCTCCTATATGATTCCAATAATTCTTTAAGAGTTTGATGACTAAGAAATGAAATTCAAATAATATAGAAGACTTCAATATTATCAATTAATTTTAATAATTAATACCTAAAATATCCATGGATTCCTTGAACTAACACCTAGTGAGAGCTGTCTGGGAGGGAAAGACACCATAAGAAAATTGGCAACCTATCTATAGAAGCTAAAATTTTGAGAGATCTCAACTCTTAGGCTATCCTTTTGGGATTGAAACCCCTAGATCTATCTTTTAACATATCTAAACCTAAGAGATAAAAAGAGAGAATAAGTCCACGTCTACTCATGACAATGGTAAGTCAACCATGTACATAACTTATGCCAAATTGAGGGTAACCAACATGCTTAGTTGGGTACCACCTTTAGTCCAATGTGAGATAATTATTATATAAGGATAACTGGAAAGTATGAAAGGACAATTAGGTTATATGTTACCTAGGTGATTAAGTGAAGTAATATTTAGAGACAAGGATAAGATAAGCATTCTTTGTGTTTTAATATCAAAATTTTCCCAGCCAAGACAATGCTAAGATAATGATTTCCTCAAAACTCAGTAGCAATTGGATATTTCAAAAAGACCCTACAATTTTTCAAAGATTTGCCTAAAGTGGGATAATCCTTTGTAAATATTATCTAAACAAACCCACCCAACCTAAGTTTGAAACACATCAATGCATGATAGGGGGATGCAGACATCACCCTTATCCCTTGGATAAGGATCCAACTGTATTCACATCATCCCCTACCTTATGACTGAAGACCCACTCGATCCAGACTTCACCTATGACTCTATCTCTCTTATCTCTCCACCAATTCCACTTGGATTTGTATAATTAAGATAGGGAGATGAAAACAAACCTAATGAGATAAGACTCATCAATTATTTTTGCATATGAAGATCATCCCCAATTCTCTAATGATCCCAACAATCTAAGGCTAAGCCTCAACACCCCTACACATCACCCCATCCTATATATCGAATGACATTGGCTTCCTTGGATCTCCAACATCACAACACTAGTGGCAATTGAGCATAGAGAACCCTCAATAGCGCCACTTAGAATACTACTCATCTTTGGCAAAATCCACCATTGCTACGATGCTTCAAACATCCCGGGCCAGTTGAATTGGCCTGAAGCACCAAGGGGAGGTCCTAATGCCAACCAGCTTGTTAGGGAACTGTAAGAGAAGCTTGATCCCCTTTTCCAAATTCCTGATGTCTAAAGCTTGAGGACCTTCATCGAGATCCTGCCTCAGGCCAGCACAAGACCTCACAAGTGGCAAACATCTTTGACTGATCCCCAACAAGCTTCCCCGAGCATCCATCCTTCACAAATTGGCATATGCACTCCTTCTCTTCCTCCACTTATTTTTCTCTATTTGAGACCCCGATCATTCTCTATAGACTACCTCCATTGTTGTGCCATGACTAGTTGCCTTTAAAACAAAATAGAAAAGGCAATGAGACCTTTAGTCGATGTTGCCAAGGCTCTAGGAGCATAATCAACCATGGGATGACCCCATGGTCTCCTATAAGCTCGAGCTGGCGCGAGGGGAAACAAACCCTAGAGGGATTGGACCAATTTTCCCTTGATCTATGTAACAAAAATGTCACAACGTATGGGTATATGGGTAATATCCTTAGGATTTAAATCTGGATGCGTCATGCTAGATAAATAATTATCCATGTGACTTGTCAGTTTGTGATTGGCTGATTAAATGTTATTTTGAATTAAATATAGAAGTTGAAGTGTAGCTTTGATGGCGGATAATATATATCTAGAAATGATCACAAAAATGTATAGAATACAATAAATTATGTTTCAAGGCCTGAATCCATCTTAGACTCAAGAAGTACATGTCAATGCATAGTTTTATGATATTGAATACATGAAAATCCTATGTTTATGAAATTCATGTTCGTACCTTGTTCTATTTAATACGGATAAACAAAATGTGTATAAATCAATGATGATGCATACTAAGATCCAATCTTAGATTTATGGTTCCACATACTATCAAATTATGGTTTCTTAACCTTAGAACCTTAATATGAAACATTTTAGTTTTTTATATCCAACCCTAATACAACCCTAGTTAGACCCTAAACCCCTAACCAAGGACCCAAGTTAGATCTAGGTATTATTGTAGCTTATAAGCAACACCTTAGTGATAAACCCTAATTACATGTTGATTGGTTGAGTTGGTTAGTTTGGACATGTTTGCTTAGACTATCATCATCTGTGTAAAAGGCACATAGTTCTGATTACATGTTGATTGGTTGAGTTGGTTGGTTTGGACATGTTTGCTTGGACTATCATCATCTGTGTAAAAGGCACATAGTTAATTATGATTATCCACTCATATCGACTTTTGAAGTTTTCCGATTTTCTCTCCATGTATTTCAAACTAAACCATTGGATATTTATTCCATTTCTTGATCAATATAATTCCCTATGTGTATCACCTATATGAATATTAATTTTATGAACCCAATATGCAATATATAAGGGCTAGTTGAAGGAGGTAATACTCCCAAAAAAGTAAGTCTAAGTCACTGAGAAAGTGGCTAGCATTATTGAAGTGATGTGACCTAGTCTAATGATGGATAGTCACACTCAGTCCAATGTTGGACCAAACCCCAAAATCCAATGGTGGAGCAAGGAATTATTGTACCCACAGAGATATATCAATTATGGGTTATGAAATTATAAAAAAGTAAGCATTCAACTATTTTTAATAATTTTTTATTATGTTGGATGTTGTTTACCTACTTGCATATATTTTGTTTGCATAACATACACAATACAACACAATATTGATCTATGCTTTTGATTGTCAATGTCTTAGGTAAATTTGCATCTATTAATTGAGGACATGGATATCCAGGAGATGGCACCAAAAGAACGCATCGCTAAATAATATTAGAGGATTTGATATATAGTCATTTTTTCTTTCAAGCATAGTTTTCCATTTCAATAAGCACGTAACTCCTTCGTGGAGGATTATCTTTCATGCTATTATCAAACTTTTTTTATTCAATGAAATTATGGATTATTATTGGTAGTTTGCTAAATCTAAATTTTGAAAAGTAGTAATGGCACTTTCCCTCTAGGTCCACCTAAAATGGGAATAATAGGGGGTGGGGTCGTTGCATGTTTGTCTTTTCATTGTGTTGGTGGTATTATCAATTATTATCTTCCACTCGTATTAGCTTATTCAGATGACTCTAATTGGGACGACTCTCCTTAGGCCCATTAGAATTAGTCTAGATTATGTTATGTTGTGTCTCCAGTAAATCACACCTTGAGACAAGGGTATATATATGAAACTCTCTGTAAATCTGGTCTTTATAATAAGAATGTCTCTTCACTTGGTAATAGAGAAACCACCTAATTTCTAGAAACGACTCTCCTTTTTCTTTCCCTTCTTCTTTCTTTTTCTTCTTTTCTTCTCTTCCCCTTTCCACCAGACCGCCATTTCCACCTACCCACCCCCACCCGCTCGCCCTCCCACTCTTCCACCTGTGATTTCTATCCGCTGCCAGCCAGCCCGCCATTACCCCACGCCTTCCCCCGCCCGCCACCCTTCCACCCATGATTTCTAGCCGCTGCCAAATAGCCACGCGACGTGTGTGGCAAGACACCACAACCAACTTCTAGACTTGTAGTTGGTAGTTGTGCATTAGCACGCCTTTGCTACTACTTCCAACAGGTGGGTTGACTAGGACGACAACCTCCTTGCTATCTCATCAAGGGGGATCCCTAACATCGCTTGCCTCAACTTTGGTAGGGGAGTCATAGGTGACCGTCCCCTTTGAAGTTGTACATGTGGCCCCATGATTGGGTGTTCTTTGGTGTCAAAACCTCAGTGGGAATTAGAATGATACTCCTCCCCTTCTATGTCACCCATTAGATCTGACTAGTGGTGTGTTTATCCTAGCATGATAGGAAACTATTTCTAAAAATAAAGTTGTAGGAATCTCATGTTTTCCCTTTTTGTCATTTTCCTTCCCATATATTTTCCATAAACACACAAACTTTGAGGTAATAGAGGGTTCCATGTTATTCTATAGCCAACTTTTGACTTGGAAATTTCCCTATTTGCATTTAGGAGTATCCTCAACAAGTTTGTCAATGGATTTCACCTTGTTTGTGGACTCCAGAATGGTTTGGAGACATTTTCTAGGTGCACTTTTCAGATGATGTAGAATGTGTTGTACCTAACTCCCAGTGTCACAAAAGAGATTTTTCCATGTGTTGACTAATAACACTGACAACAAAATCAATATCTGGTTGGGAAATTATAAGGTAAACAAGTTTCCTAACCCTTTGTCGATATTGTTCAAGATTGACAAAAGACCCCCAATAAAAAATTTGTTGTGATAGTCTATGGGCGAAGGAACATGCTTAGAATTTTTCATACCGGAGTCTTCAAGATGTCAAGGAGATACTTCTACCAAGATAAATAAGTGCCTTGACAATAATGTAGCACCTCTATGCCCAAGAAGTAGCAAAGTTGTCCAAGGTCCTCAGTATAAAAATGTTGTTGGAGTGCCTATTTTAGTGTTGAAATACCATGTGCATCACTATTAGTGATATTAATATCATCAACATAGACAACAAGAATGATGGTTCCATCTTGAGATGAACTAAAGTAGACTGTGATGACTAGATGATTTGGAGAAACCTAGACTAGAAAGAACATCATTAAGTTTTGTAAGCCATGCCTGTGGTGATTGATTGAGACCACAAAGAGCATTTTGAGATGGAAAACTCTTTGGTAAGACTCCCCTTGAGTACAAAATCCCGGGGGTCATTTCATATACAATCCCTCCTATAAATCACCATGAAGGAATACATTTCAAATGTCAAGCTAGAAAAGAGGATGGTCCACGTGAGTGGACAAGAGAGACTAAAATCTCAACAGAAACAATGCGGGTAACCAATGAGAAGGTTTCAAAGAAATACACTCCATATGTTTGGGTGAATCTTTTGGAAAAAGTCGAGCTTTCAGCCTTTCCATTGATCTATCAGTATTAAATTTGATAGATAAGACCCATCGATAGTCAACAATATGCTTGTCCGGTGGAGGACAAACAAGATCATAGGTCTCATTCTCACTCATTGTTGTCATTTCCTTGAGCATAACATCTTTCCAACCAGGGTGTTGAAGGGCCCCGTAGTAGTTTTCAAAAATCTAGATAGAGTCAAGAAGTTGGGCAATGTGATTTAGCAATACTAGAAAGCTTGGATAGGAAACAAGTATGATATATATGATGACGAAGAGTGCAAGAAGAGAGAATACCTTTCTAGAGAGACACTGGGCAATCTATATCCTCAAATGTGAAAATTAGTTCGAGGTCTTGTGCCATAGGAGGAGGAATTACAGGAGGGTGTGTTGTGATATGCCCTAAGAGCCAATCCTCAGATGATTGTAATGACACATCTCTTGTATTTGATTTACTTATTAAATAAAGACATTTCCAATTATTATGCTTCTTTCATTATGGGATAATAAATTAAGTATAATAACATCCTAAGAATGTATGACTCAATAACTTGTGAATTCAGGTTGAGCACCTGAACATGAGGTCATGTGTATGTTAATAGTATTCATTCTTGTCTGAGTCCCTAGTTAGATATTATTGTGAAAATTAAGACAACAATAACACATTAAGATCAATATAAGTTTTGGTTGATGAATATGTCTCATTAATCATGACATGGGATATCAAATCAAACATATAGGTACTTGTTATTAACAAGTGTACTTGAGAAACCCACTTTTAGTGTGATACATGGAAGTCAATAGTGGCAGTCAGAATCACCTCTCAATGTGACAGTGGTGATTGTGGTCCTTAGACTTGAAGACACTATAATGATTGCATGATGTTCAATGTGCTTTAACACTACTCAACGTGACCTTGAAAAGGATTGTTATGCAAGTAGTGCTTCTGTGTGTTGTGACACATGTGGATTATTGTGAGTGACTTAGATGAAATTTGTCCCTCCCATTGGAGTGATATCCTGGCACTTGATGATTGAGACTATGAAAATCATGGACATGCTCATGTGAATAAATATATAATATTGAGCTCATATGTATCTCAATAGTCTACTATAAGTTGTCCTCCAACTTCTCAAATTACTTGGGTAGCAATGAAGTCTTTCTAGTTACCAATCATTGCTTATGAAATCATAATTTGGTTATAAACATCACTGCCAACATAATTTGGAGCCTATAGGGTCACACACGTAGAATGCATTGGAGTAGGAGTATAATTGTGGATATGATTGGAAATTAGCTGAGTCAAATTGATTACTAAAACATTTAGGTAATCAACTAGAATAATATTGGATAATGATTTTATTTAATTGGTCAAAAGGTTTAAGCCAATTAATTGAATTTAAATTGTAAACTTATACGATAAGTCAAATTGATAACCCCAAGTGATCGACTAGAGCTGGATGATGGAAAATTAATTAATCAAATAATATGATTAATTCATTGATTAATTAATGACATATTTCCATAATATTCTAATTGCCTATTTGGTAGTACATGAGCAACCTGCTTTGAATGCAGTCAAAGCCTTTCATTTCCCATGTTTTTTTAGAAATCCCGCTTCCTTTCCTCACCTATTTATAGAGGCATGATGTCTAGATTTTAGATACACTCTTGTACATGAACTGTATCCATAATCATCCATGAGAGAGTGAGATAAGGAGAGCAACTATGACGCTAGCACGTCACCAAGAAAAGGTTGCTCCTTCCCCATTGGTTGAGTAAGCACGATGAGGAGTTCCAGTCCATTTGCATGGATTACATAGAGAGTCAAGTGCTAAGTGACTGCATTCGAAGACATTGATGAGGACCATCGGTGCACATGAAGAATGCCACACACAACCATACGAGGAGGGCATTTGTGGACATGATCCATGACAAGGTATACTTACACATATTTCTAGATATGTTGTTGTCAATGAGATCTGCTTGTAGGATACATGGATAATTTTTTTATTGTTTCCAATTTGCTTGCCACCTCCAAAAATGTAACAGGGTGTGGGATGGGTTCACGATCCACTGGGTCAGAAGGATCAAGCTCAACGAACTCAGTTTGAGGCTAAGGTTGAGTCTGAGAGGATATGGATGTAGAATCAAAGAACATTTTAGATTCATGAAAAGTAACATCGACAGAGACATACATGCTATGGTGGCTTGGATATAACAATGATAACCTTTCTAAAAGGTAGAATATTCAAAGAAACCCATTCTTTTAGACAGGGGATCAAGTTTATCCACTCCTGGATCAAAATTATGCTCAAACGTACATATCGGAAGACACATAGAGGAAGATAGAAAGTCATTTGCATAGGAAAAACAACCAAAAGGGGTCTTGTTATGAAGAATAGAAGATGGTTGTCGATTGATAAGCTAGCATATTGTGAGGACAGTTTCAGACCAATAAGTTTTATGTATTTTGCCCTAAAACATAAGAGCATAAGAGATATCAAGTAAATGACAACTTTTACATTCTATCACCCCATTTTGTTGTGGGCTCTAAGAACCATGAACATTGATGTATTGTTATAGTTATAGAACAAAAGGAAGAGACCCAAGTCGAAACATATTCCAAAGAATTATTGATATGAAATTTTTTAATAGATTTATTAAATTGGTTGCAATCATTTCATCACAATATATCAAGAGATATAACCACACCATGTGAGAGAAATCATCAACAAATGTAATGAAATAACCTATTCCATTAAAATCAATGGTTAGAAAGGGACCACAAATGTTAATGAATAACATCAAATATAGCTTTAAAACAAAGACTAGTTTTTCTAGCCAAGGAATTCCTATGATGCTTCCCAAACTCACATGAGTCACAGGGATGACTTTTTAAACTAGATAAAGAGGGTTCCATGTGTTTAAAATTTTCAAGAGAGGGATGACCATAATTTTAATGTAGTTGAAGAGGTGTGCTCACGAGAAGAACTAAAGATGTAACAACATCACCAAAATAATAAAGGTCATTGGCTCTAGAACCCCAAACCATTTGTTTGAAAAGTTTGAGAATCTCGCATCACAAAACCATGACTACCAAAGGTGACATTTCAAGTAAATACATCAACGAAGTTAGCAATATACATTCAATTGAAAGGAAAATAAGGAATATAATGAATAGATCAACATTTGAGACTAGGAGAGACATTAACACTACCACATTGTTGAACAATTTTAAGGGACCCATATGCCTGAGTGACATATGAGGTAGGAACATGAGGTTCAGTGGAGGAAGGAAGGTGTCTCATAACAATCATATGTTGAGTTTCCCCAGAGTCAACAATCCAAGGAGAGCTAGATGCCAACATGAAGGTCCCGACGTTACCTCCATTGGAGGCCAAATGTATTGAAGACGTCGCAGTGGATTGCATGGTCATAAAATCCCCAAATCTTGTAGCCTATGGAGGAGCATGTTGAGAGGCCTGTAGAAGTTGCTCATACTCAACTTAAGAGATGGTAACAAACTAATTTTCCAATCCTTAGGCAACATGGGAAGTTTTAATATTATGACCTTTTCCATAGGGATAACCGTGCTTTTGAAAACACTTTTCCTCTATATGGCCTAACTTGTTCTATAAGTTGCATTATGGCTTGGGGGACGTCTCCCATGACTACCTCCTCATCCATAAGTAATGGAAGAGACCACAAGTTGTGAATCTAGTGGAGTAGATGTCAAGTGGTGGACATCAAACTGCTGGATATGAGAGATAGTGGTAAAGTTGTCACCATCCAAGATAATGTTGAGGAGGGGAACATAGGTGCAATGATATCTATGCTATATTGCACCTGGCAGTGGTTCTCATTTACAAGAAACCACAATATCCATATATCTCTTTAAACTTCTATGTAGATGTTGATTGGACGAGAGATGTAAATGACATGAAATCTATTTCTAGTTCTTTTGGGTGGTCATCTTGGCAGAGTAAGAAGCATTTTGTTGTGGCTTGTTCTAGTATTGGGGAAAAATATTAGGCTATGGTAGATGCATAATGTGAATTCAATGGGTAACATATATTCTTTAAGAATTAGGTTTTCCTTTCTCTTCTCCAATAACTCACAACTGAGATAATCAAGTAGGTATTCATATAGATAACAATCCAATATTTTGCGAGCATATGAAGAACATTGGCGTTGGCTGCCACTTCGTGAGAGACTTTATTTGTGACAAGAAGATTATTACGCCATATGTAAATATTGGAGAACAAAATGCTGATATCTTCACCAAGCCTCTTTCGCCTTTGTCCCTCTCCTATATGTGTGGAAAGATACGAATACATGATGCATACTCTCCAGCTTGAGGGGGAGTGTTATTATTTTTTTTCTATTATTTATTTTCACTTGTATTAGCTAATTGGGCTGACTCTCCTTAGGCCCATTAGCATTAGTCTAGCTTATGCTATGTTGTGTCTCCAGTACATCATACTTTGAGACAATGCTATATATGTGACACCCTATGTAATCATGATCTTTACAATAAGAATTTCTCTTCATACTTTGCTTATCTTACTGTGATTGAATCAATCTTGGGGGTATTTTCACTTGAATAGTTTCTTGCTCAAATCATGGAGCTACTTGTCTCAATAAATATTTGAAGGCTTGGGGTAGTTGGATTTGGCTTTGATGGATCCTTGGGATTCCTCAAGCATGCAATAGCTGTAATGGTTGTTACTCCCTCCTCCATCCATTAGGTTGCCTTCAAAGCACCTGAAAAACACGTAAGAAATATTTATAAGGGTGTTTGATAATAATACCAATTATTGGGGGAAATATGCATAATGAATTGTTTGGATTTGAGTAAGAGACAAAATGAAACAAGATGGAGACCCAATATAGGGCTCCATCATTTATCCATACGACATAGAGACACAATACATAAGATGTAAACATAATAATTTAGATTAGATTGTCCCTATATTTTTAGCTTTATAGTTGGCCTTATGTTGAGTTTTTTTTTGAATTGTACATGTAATATTATATAAACAAAATATGTTTTAGTAATAAGATTGGATTTGAGTTTCATAGAATTAAATGACATTAGATGAATAAACATATTGCTTTATCATACATGATGTTTTACTATAAGTGATATGAAAAGCAGAAAAGAAACGTGTGTTTCTTCTTGACCATTTCAATCATATTCACCGTGATACTATTTTCTTAGTATCATAAATGTGGTTTAGGATTATAGATTTTCTTAATTTGTTTAGTGTATATGTTAATCAAATGGGGTCTCTACATTATCAATATTATAAGAGGGAGTTTTGGATCGTGGGACATATGTTAGAGATAGGTCAATAACCAAAAGGTTGGTAAATCTATTAGCCTATCTCACTTTACAATCAATAAAAAAGGTCGGTAAAGGTGGTAGTTTATTTATTTTGCATTGAAAACAAACTAGGATAAGGAAAGACTCAAATCAACCACCATTTTGGTTTTTTAGTATCAATTATGCACTAAGGTAGGGCTACATGGGTGATGATATGATTGTCTATAGAATAAGTCAGCATATTGGGAAGGTCTAAGGTGGAAAATCCTAGTCCATATTCATTGTCTACATAAATATGTATCTCTTAATATATGTCAATATCTTAGTCATACATTGTCTACATTTTAATTTCAATTTTTGGTGGAGTATTTGCATCATGGTGGATGGAGTACTCAGATAAGTTGATATTATTTTCTGGTGGTTCACTCTGCTTCCTCCCTAAGATGGACTTGGTTACTACAACAAGTTAATGTTGAGATGTGGGGAATCTAGTCTTATAAATAAAAAATTTCATACCCACACCTCTATAATTGTAGTGTTTTTAAGGTCCCATGACCAGCCAAATGTGCAAGCATCTTAAACAAGGTCATCTAGATAAATCCCACCAAACTCATGTTTTCTCTATCTCTTTTCCACATGTAATAGATGGTGCTCTTATTATTACATAAATAATAATTTTCTCCTTCTCAAACTTCCAAAAGACACAATTATAAAAGGATGCATATGATGATTTCACATAAATTAAATATAGTTTCTTGGATGTCAACAAACCACATTTGAATAAGAATACCCTCCTTAAAGCGGTTTCTAGCCTATTTATTATATGTCTTGGAAACCATATCATTATGCCCTTGTTGTCTCTAGTCTACTTAACACCATATCCGAGCTCAACTCTACAATGAAAAAACTTTACTTTTGCATAGTCACATCTATTGGGTATGTCTATTGGGTATGGAGAGAAAAATTGACCATAAATCAAGCTTATAGGCTTCTCATGTATAGATATTTGAGTTCTCCTTTTTGAAAAAGAGTTTCTTGTAGAACCAAAATCATTTTGAGGAGAAATATTTTTTTTAGATTTTGGTCATGAATAATATACTTAATAGTCCACACTTATTTCATGTTTTAGAAGGCATTTGAAAGTGCTTCAAAAACTTTCATTTAGTGTTTTATGCTTCTTTCATTGGTTGGTTCCTTAAAGGCTCTTTTCTCGTGATGGAACTACGTGACCTCATCATTTGTCACTACATATCAATCTTGTATTCCAACAATTGATGGTAACATCACTCATTTGATTAATAAAGGCAATTTTATTTGTTTGTGCACAATTTATTGTTGTGATTTGATTATACATAATAAATGTCCTTAAAATGATTGGTTCAAAGACATGGGACTTAATGAATATTACTTGAACATGAGATGCTAATGAATTCCAAGAAATATATTATTAAATGTTCCTAGTCAAGCATTATTGTGGATTGGACAACGATAATACAAGTGAGACTAGTATGTGTGGTGACTGGTGACCATGTCTCAAGGGTCATAGGTATTCGATATGAATTTAGACACATAAGTACCTGTAAGTGAACGAATGTACTAGACATTTGAAGAGCAAGACCCCGAGAGGAGATCCACTACTTACTTTATTTAAGAAAATAAGCATACAACTGTATTCCTTCTCGAACACATAATAATATCTGTTGAAATAAAGAGGTGCATAAAATTTTCTTAATATATCGATAAAAGAAACATAAGTTTGTAGCAATGAAAAGGTAAATTAAACTATTAATTTTTTTGTGTGTAAGTTTGGTAAGGAGGCCATGAAGGACATCGAACAAGATATGAAATCTAATCTAGCAAGATCATTTGTGGTGAGCAACCTGTCCATCTTAGAAGACTTTCTAAAGCTAGTCCCGAGTGATGCCTCCTACTTCCAAAATTTTATGGTGTGCCACCTTTGGGTTGATTGACAGCAACACCCAAAAGAGGAAACAAACAAAAAAAGGATGTTAGAAAAGCTAAGTATGTGCGGTCCATTAATAACTAGGCATTACTTAGAGCAATGTAAGATCAATGTTAGATATCTCAATAAAGGGATATTCAAAAAAGGAAGTATCAAAAGAATTGACAAGTCAATAGATGAGGAATTTATAAAAAAGGATATGATTATCAGAAAGGATTCTTAACATATAACAACATTATCAAATCATAATCAAAGTACCTAAAACAATTAGACAAATCTTATTTAAGTAGAACCGAGACTCATCAAATCTCAAGCGTAAGTGTTGGGTGGAAAAGGCACACCCTAGGAGGAATATGCACGCTCTTTATATATATACTAGTGGAATACACATACTTGGGATGGAATACACACATCCAAACATTATTATAGTACAAATGTACTACTACTATAAATAAACCTAGTCTACAGTACACACACAAAACGTAAAGGAACAAAATGAGTTAATCAACATTAGTTTGATTCAAGTGAAGAGGATGATATCTTCCAAATTTTAATACAAACAGGTCAAAGGATATTCAGCCATAAGATCCAATAGATTCAACATTAAATTAGGAAATAATATCAAGGAAATATGATTTTCAAATAGATTCGATAATCCTCAAGGATTAATCAAAAGATGCCTCATATGGGAACAATTTATTGGTCATATTACTAATGCCTAGATAAGTCAAGAAGATGCATATACCTTAGTTGAAAGCCTAAATATCCATTTCACCACTTATGATCAGGTCAGGGTCACACCAAACCTCACACTTGTCATAGCTTGGCATACAACCACAATGTTCCTGGAACAAGCTCCCATGCCTTGGTGGTTGGGTGTCTTCAAGCATAGTAGGGGGCACTCATGGAGTCAACTTAAGCCCCACAACTAAAAAGCTTCTCATGATGGCGAGGAAGTCTCTTAGGTAAGGAGTTAGAAGAGAATGGTCTGCATACACATAAATTGACCACATCCCTTCCAAATATAGATGGATTTAACAAAGAAGAAGAGGTTGTTGAGATGAGTGCATATATGTATTTCTTGAAGCCCTTTGGTGATCACATGGTTTTTTTGGGAGACCCAGGAGGTGATTGTTCATCTTTCCCTCCCTTTTCAAGAAAACTAATTAAAGAATTACAAAGCTAGTACATTGTTCTGAACAACATTTTATGGTAATTTTAGAATGGAACCTTTTAGCAAGGTATTTGAGTGGTTTGATGAAAATCTCCACACCTTCATTGTCCTCATATGCTTTTGCGGCCAGTCAGTCTACCACTCTATTGGAATTTCTTCTCTCATGCATAATCCTCAGCTCGTGTCTTCCATCAATAACCTCTAGATACTTATCACACACTGAGCATGAGCTGGATTTCTTGTATAACTCTCCTGGATCATGTGTAGCCATTAGACAATCAGAGCTGATTAATACATTCTGCATATTTCATTCTTTCAATACTCTCAATGTGAACATAATTGCTTCAAGTTCTGCCTGAATTGGACTGTCTACTTTTATCACTTTGGTGAATCCTCCTTGCCATTTTCTAGTGCTGTCTCTACACATAGCTTCCATGACACCCTTCTCAGGTTTGAAAGCTACATCCACATTTACCTTCATCCATCCTAGTTCTGTCCTAGGCCATAGCTCCCCAGAAAGTTGTAAGTTATCTTTCAGACTGGTTGTCCAAGCTTTGGTGCATGATAAGAGTTCTCTTCTGATATTTCTTAGCTGGGTGCCTCTTGTGAAGGTTTTATTCTTGAAAATATTCTCAGTGCGACATCTCCAGACATACCAACAGGTAGTAAGAAACTTTGTCGATGCTCCTTGTTAATGTTTAGGTTCAACTTGTTCCATGTCATGGCATTCATTTCATTCATAAAAATTGGTAGGAATTGTTGATCCAAGAGTTGGCTCCAGGTATCTTTCACCTGGGTGAAATCTCTTAGTTCATGTAATAACGTTTCAGATGTAGACTCACATCTACTGCACCTATCATCATTTATCATCCTCCTTGTTAATATTTTATGATTCGTGAGGAGTGCATTATGACACATTAGCCAGCCAAACATCTTGATCCCAGATGGTAGTTTAGATGACTAGATAGCATCCCATTTCCCCTCCAAAACAACCTATTTGTGTTCTCAGAGCTTATCATAAGCTGATTTGGTTGTATACAATCCATGTCTAGTATGATTCTTTACAAGGATATCAGTTTCACTCCCTCCAATCAGAAGTGCTTACTCTTTATAATCTTTGAGATCACTTTGTCTGTGAACCATTCCTTTAAGAAATTCATATCTCACTTTCCTTCCAAGTTTACCAGGCTATGTACCATCTTGTCCTCCAGTTCTGTTGAAATGTCTTTGTGGATGTGTTGGTGTAGATATCTTGTACCCTCAACCCAATTGTCATCCCAGACATTGGTCTTCATCCCATTCACTATTGTCATATGAGAATTCTCCTATATAAACTTCTTACTCTTCAATACTATTGTGTGCATTCATTAGTATTGAGCTATAGGTCCATCACTGTGCTTCTTGTATTTTTTAGTCATGGCATTACACCATAAGATATCTCTCCCGCAAATGACATCCCAAGCATTCTTCATGTTCAATGCCTTATTCCACTTGCGCATTGATTTGATTCCTAGACGCCGATTCTCCTTACAACTCATCACCTTGTCCCAAGCCACCAGCGACATAGATATTTCCTTCCTACCTTCTCCCCACATGAAGCTTCAGATGGTGATGTCCACTACATCACAGACCTTCAAATGGATTGTTGCAGTGTGTATAAAAAGTTGGAATTGTTGTCAGAGTGGCCTTTGCTAGACACACTCGACCAGCCAATGATAAACATCTGGAGGACCAATCATTTATCTTACTACTTAGTTTATGAAAGATACTCTCATAGGTTTTCCAATTTACTCGAGAATGTAGCAAGGGTACACCCAGATAGCTCTTGAAATTAGTTGTTTTCTTAAAGTCGTTGGCATTTCTTATATCATTTAAATCTCTCTGGGGATGCTTTTGGCAAAAAATATTCTCATTTTCTCAGTTGAAATGGCTTCTCCTGATACTTCTTTGAATTTTCAAAAGCACTCCATAATGGATTCTATGTTTTTCCTATCTGTCTTAGCAAATAAAATTATATCATCCACAAATCATTGGTGTGTGATTCTCATATTACTTCCAAGTATTTTAACATGTACCTATTGCTCTGAGTCCACTCACTTTTGAATCATTTGACTTAATCTCTCAATACATAACACAAATACGTAAGGTGACATTGGATCACCTTATCAAAGTCCTCTTGAGGCTTTGAAGGATTTTGAACTCTTGTTGTTCCATAGGACTATAACAGATCCCCCCTTAATTGAGTTAATGATATACTGCTTAATATTTTCAGGCATTTTAACCTAGGTTAACTTATCTTGGATAAAAATCCATGACAATTTATCATACACTTTCATTAAGTCTATTTTGATGGCCATATACCTAGCCGCCTTCTTCTTCATGTTGTGAATGATTCCCTAAACACAACTATGTAATCAATGATAGATCTACTTGGTATAAAACTACTCTATGCTTGGGAAATCCATCCAGGAATCCATCTCTTCAGACGTTCTACCACTATGTTTGATGCTAGCTTTTGGCCAATTCTACTTAAAGAAATCAGCCTGAATTATTGATAGTTCTTAGGCTCCTTTCTCAGTCTTTCACTGTCTAGGGCCTTTGTGATTGCATTCAACATTGAATCCTTAATTGTATCCCAGTTCTTTTGCATGAAAAGAGTGCTCATCCCATTTGGACCTGTCGCCTTGTATGGATCCGTTGCCTTCAATATCACCCATACTTCTTCTGCTAAAGGTGGCACTGTAATCCTGTTGTAATGGGCGTCCTCTAGTATAGTAAACTGTGTTGGGATGTCATGCAAAATCAAAGGGTTAGGTAAAGCCGGGGCTGCAAGTATCTCTCTCAAATAGTTTGATACATGGTCTCACAGTTCTTCCTCCTCCTTTATTCAGTTCGCAGAGCCATCCTTTAACATAGTCACTATATTATATTTTCTCCTTTAGTTGATATAAGCTTGGTAAAACTTTGAGTTGTTGTCTCCATTCGTTAACCAATTTATACGACTCTTCTCTTTCCATTCTTCTTCCTCCTCCTTAAGTATTGCATTTAGTTTAGTTTGCATATCCACGCATAACTGATTAGATATGTCATTAAACTAAGTATCCAGGTCCATATGAAGTTTCATGATGTTATTTATCAATCTATCCTTCTTCCTTCTTCTTCTTCTTCTTTGCAAGTCTCTATTCCATTTCATAATTTCCATTCTGGCCTGACTAATAGCTTCATTGAAATCGAGATCTGTATTCCAGTTCTTCTCCAAGACAAATTTGAAGACCTCATTATACTCCTCGTACCAGGATGCTTGTGCCTTGAATCTTGAGTTCTGAGTGTTGTTTCATTTGGTTCTTATGAGAATGGAGCAATGGTTAGATTTGATTCTAGAAAGGTGTTGGACCACTGTATTTGGATAGGCATGTTTAAATGTATCATTTATAATAGCCCTGTCTAAACGTTCCTACAACCATCCATGTCTATAAGTGAGTTTTCGGACCGAGAAACCCATATTTGATAGTCCTACATTCAACTAGGTATCCCTGAACATTGCGGCCTCATTATAATTGAACATGTTGCTTCCTCTCTTTTCAAAAGGTGTGATCATGGTGTTGAAATCTCCTACTACCATCCAAGGCTTTGAAAATTTATTGCCCATGGAGATAAGGTATTTCCACAACAGACTCCTCACTTCAATATGTGGATTATCATATACAAACATCACTATTATATCATCATTCATGCTACATGTTACAAATTTATAATGTGTGTTGATGATCACCACCTTTGAGACCCTCTCATTACAATAGACCCAAATACGTCCAGCGAACCCCCTAGCTTCTAATGCATGAGAATTAGAGAATCCAAAGTTCTTTATTGTTTGAGTAGCTTTGTTACCACTGATCCATGGCTCATAGATGGCTACAATAGAAGGTCGATGCATAGCTATATGTTCTTTTAGGACTCGACATGTATCTTTATGGCCTATCCCTCTCAGGTTCTAGTGTAAAAACATTAAATACTAATAAGGAAAGTTAGATGAAGTTGTAGTACCTAGATTTGATCACGTCCTATGTTCTTCTCATTCCCCTCTCCCTTCTTCGCTGCTACCTCCTCTGAACCTTCAAATATATTGGCTAGATCGGCAAGTTTTTGCCTCTTTTTGCGTGGCTCAGTTACCAGTTTTGGATTTCCACTCCTTTTCATCTTTGTACCGCTTCCTTTTATGCTTTTTTAGCTGTCGACCCATGCTCTTTTCCCCTACCATCGCTCTCGTGAGGTTGAACTACCTCCTCCTCCATTGGTGTATTTGACTGAGCTATACCATTTTGTTTCCATAATATTTCTTCATTGTTAATATTGACCACCTCTATAACCTTGTCTACCTCTGGTTTTTCAATAGTATGATCCTTTTCTGTCTTTTTCTCCTAGGTTTTTGCCTGCGAACCATTACCTGAAGCAATCTGGTTTCTCTTATCTCTCAGGATAGTGTTCACATTCTCCTCAACTCCTCCATTTTTTACTAGACTTTTAGGCTTCTTGCCCCTTCCTGATTAGATTTTCTAGAGCATTTTTATTCTTGTTCTTATCCCCTACATTATTGTTGGTATGTATGCCCTGAGAGCCAATCATGGGATGATTGGTGGGATATATTAAGATTGATTTGATAAACATCAAAGGCAAGCTTCCAATTCTTTTTGGTTCAGTCATATGAGATAGTGATAGAACATATTGAATGTCTAGAGAATGATAGTACTCAATGACATATGCTTTCAGGTTGAGGACCTGAACAATGAGATCATACATATGCTAAGAGTTTATACATTCTCATTATGTCCCTAGTCGGATGTCATTGTGGAAGGTAGATAGACATCAATGACACATAAAACTAGATTGTGGTGTTGGTTGATGACATAATCTCATTAGTCATGATATAGAGATATCAAACCAAACACATAGGTACTTGTTACAGAACAAGTGTATCGGACAAACCCACTGTGAGTTTGACACATGGAACCATGACATGGTAGTCACAGTCAGTACTCACAGTGATGGTGGTGAGTGTGATTCTTTGACGTGAAATCACTGCACTCAACACATGGTCTCACAGTTCTTCCTCCTCCTTTATTCAGTTCGCAGAGCCATCCTTTAACATAGTCACTATATTATATTTTCTCCTTTAGTTGATATAAGCTTGGTAAAACTTTGAGTTGTTGTCTCCATTCGTTAACCAATTTATACGACTCTTCTCTTTCCATTCTTCTTCCTCCTCCTTAAGTATTGCATTTAGTTTAGTTTGCATATCCACGCATAACTGATTAGATATGTCATTAAACTAAGTATCCAGGTCCATATGAAGTTTCATGATGTTATTTATCAATCTATCCTTCTTCCTTCTTCTTCTTCTTCTTTGCAAGTCTCTATTCCATTTCATAATTTCCATTCTGGCCTGACTAATAGCTTCATTGAAATCGAGATCTGTATTCCAGTTCTTCTCCAAGACAAATTTGAAGACCTCATTATACTCCTCGTACCAGGATGCTTGTGCCTTGAATCTTGAGTTCTGAGTGTTGTTTCATTTGGTTCTTATGAGAATGGAGCAATGGTTAGATTTGATTCTAAAAAGGTGTTGGACCACTGTATTTGGATAGGCATGTTTAAATGTATCATTTATAATAGCCCTGTCTAAACGTTCCTACAACCATCCATGTCTATAAGTGAGTTTTCGGACCGAGAAACCCATATTTGATAGTCCTACATTCAACTAGGTATCCCTGAACATTGCGGCCTCATTATAATTGAACATGTTGCTTCCTCTCTTTTCAAAAGGTGTGATCATGGTGTTGAAATCTCCTACTACCATCCAAGGCTTTGAAAATTTATTGCCCATGGAGATAAGGTATTTCCACAACAGACTCCTCACTTCAATATGTGGATTATCATATACAAACATCACTATTATATCATCATTCATGCTACATGTTACAAATTTATAATGTGTGTTGATGATCACCACCTTTGAGACCCTCTCATTACAATAGACCCAAATACGTCCAGCGAACCCCCTAGCTTCTAATGCATGAGAATTAGAGAATCCAAAGTTCTTTATTGTTTGAGTAGCTTTGTTACCACTGATCCATGGCTCATAGATGGCTACAATAGAAGGTCGATGCATAGCTATATGTTCTTTTAGGACTCGACATGTATCTTTATGGCCTATCCCTCTCAGGTTCTAGTGTAAAAACATTAAATACTAATAAGGAAAGTTAGATGAAGTTGTAGTACCTAGATTTGATCACGTCCTATGTTCTTCTCATTCCCCTCTCCCTTCTTCGCTGCTACCTCCTCTGAACCTTCAAATATATTGGCTAGATCGGCAAGTTTTTGCCTCTTTTTGCGTGGCTCAGTTACCAGTTTTGGATTTCCACTCCTTTTCATCTTTGTACCGCTTCCTTTTATGCTTTTTTAGCTGTCGACCCATGCTCTTTTCCCCTACCATCGCTCTCGTGAGGTTGAACTACCTCCTCCTCCATTGGTGTATTTGACTGAGCTATACCATTTTGTTTCCATAATATTTCTTCATTGTTAATATTGACCACCTCTATAACCTTGTCTACCTCTGGTTTTTCAATAGTATGATCCTTTTCTGTCTTTTTCTCCTAGGTTTTTGCCTGCGAACCATTACCTGAAGCAATCTGGTTTCTCTTATCTCTCAGGATAGTGTTCACATTCTCCTCAACTCCTCCATTTTTTACTAGACTTTTAGGCTTCTTGCCCCTTCCTGATTAGATTTTCTAGAGCATTTTTATTCTTGTTCTTATCCCCTACATTATTGTTGGTATGTATGCCCTGAGAGCCAATCATGGGATGATTGGTGGGATATATTAAGATTGATTTGATAAACATCAAAGGCAAGCTTCCAATTCTTTTTGGTTCAGTCATATGAGATAGTGATAGAACATATTGAATGTCTAGAGAATGATAGTACTCAATGACATATGCTTTCAGGTTGAGGACCTGAACAATGAGATCATACATATGCTAAGAGTTTATACATTCTCATTATGTCCCTAGTCGGATGTCATTGTGGAAGGTAGATAGACATCAATGACACATAAAACTAGATTGTGGTGTTGGTTGATGACATAATATCATTAGTCATGATATAGAGATATCAAACCAAACACATAGGTACTTGTTACAGAACAAGTGTATCGGACAAACCCACTGTGAGTTTGACACATGGAACCATGACATGGTAGTCACAGTCAGTACTCACAGTGATGGTGGTGAGTGTGATTCTTTGACGTGAAATCACTGCACTCAACACATGGTCTCACAGTTCTTCCTCCTCCTTTATTCAGTTCGCAGAGCCATCCTTTAACATAGTCACTATATTATATTTTCTCCTTTAGTTGATATAAGCTTGGTAAAACTTTGAGTTGTTGTCTCCATTCGTTAACCAATTTATACGACTCTTCTCTTTCCATTCTTCTTCCTCCTCCTTAAGTATTGCATTTAGTTTAGTTTGCATATCCACGCATAACTGATTAGATATGTCATTAAACTAAGTATCCAGGTCCATATGAAGTTTCATGATGTTATTTATCAATCTATCCTTCTTCCTTCTTCTTCTTCTTCTTTGCAAGTCTCTATTCCATTTCATAATTTCCATTCTGGCCTGACTAATAGCTTCATTGAAATCGAGATCTGTATTCCAGTTCTTCTCCAAGACAAATTTGAAGACCTCATTATACTCCTCGTACCAGGATGCTTGTGCCTTGAATCTTGAGTTCTGAGTGTTGTTTCATTTGGTTCTTATGAGAATGGAGCAA
Organism: Alisma plantago-aquatica; assembly: GCA_963693085.1. NCBI lineage: Eukaryota > Viridiplantae > Streptophyta > Magnoliopsida > Alismatales > Alismataceae > Alisma > Alisma plantago-aquatica. The sequence goes on along the minus strand of OY856413.1, from coordinate 993,428,889 downwards.
TGGTTAGATTTGATTCTAGAAAGGTGTTGGACCACTGTATTTGGATAGGCATGTTTAAATGTATCATTTATAATAGCCCTGTCTAAACGTTCCTACAACCATCCATGTCTATAAGTGAGTTTTCGGACCGAGAAACCCATATTTGATAGTCCTACATTCAACTAGGTATCCCTGAACATTGCGGCCTCATTATAATTGAACATGTTGCTTCCTCTCTTTTCAAAAGGTGTGATCATGGTGTTGAAATCTCCTACTACCATCCAAGGCTTTGAAAATTTATTGCCCATGGAGATAAGGTATTTCCACAACAGACTCCTCACTTCAATATGTGGATTATCATATACAAACATCACTATTATATCATCATTCATGCTACATGTTACAAATTTATAATGTGTGTTGATGATCACCACCTTTGAGACCCTCTCATTACAATAGACCCAAATACGTCCAGCGAACCCCCTAGCTTCTAATGCATGAGAATTAGAGAATCCAAAGTTCTTTATTGTTTGAGTAGCTTTGTTACCACTGATCCATGGCTCATAGATGGCTACAATAGAAGGTCGATGCATAGCTATATGTTCTTTTAGGACTCGACATGTATCTTTATGGCCTATCCCTCTCAGGTTCTAGTGTAAAAACATTAAATACTAATAAGGAAAGTTAGATGAAGTTGTAGTACCTAGATTTGATCACGTCCTATGTTCTTCTCATTCCCCTCTCCCTTCTTCGCTGCTACCTCCTCTGAACCTTCAAATATATTGGCTAGATCGGCAAGTTTTTGCCTCTTTTTGCGTGGCTCAGTTACCAGTTTTGGATTTCCACTCCTTTTCATCTTTGTACCGCTTCCTTTTATGCTTTTTTAGCTGTCGACCCATGCTCTTTTCCCCTACCATCGCTCTCGTGAGGTTGAACTACCTCCTCCTCCATTGGTGTATTTGACTGAGCTATACCATTTTGTTTCCATAATATTTCTTCATTGTTAATATTGACCACCTCTATAACCTTGTCTACCTCTGGTTTTTCAATAGTATGATCCTTTTCTGTCTTTTTCTCCTAGGTTTTTGCCTGCGAACCATTACCTGAAGCAATCTGGTTTCTCTTATCTCTCAGGATAGTGTTCACATTCTCCTCAACTCCTCCATTTTTTACTAGACTTTTAGGCTTCTTGCCCCTTCCTGATTAGATTTTCTAGAGCATTTTTATTCTTGTTCTTATCCCCTACATTATTGTTGGTATGTATGCCCTGAGAGCCAATCATGGGATGATTGGTGGGATATATTAAGATTGATTTGATAAACATCAAAGGCAAGCTTCCAATTCTTTTTGGTTCAGTCATATGAGATAGTGATAGAACATATTGAATGTCTAGAGAATGATAGTACTCAATGACATATGCTTTCAGGTTGAGGACCTGAACAATGAGATCATACATATGCTAAGAGTTTATACATTCTCATTATGTCCCTAGTCGGATGTCATTGTGGAAGGTAGATAGACATCAATGACACATAAAACTAGATTGTGGTGTTGGTTGATGACATAATCTCATTAGTCATGATATAGAGATATCAAACCAAACACATAGGTACTTGTTACAGAACAAGTGTATCGGACAAACCCACTGTGAGTTTGACACATGGAACCATGACATGGTAGTCACAGTCAGTACTCACAGTGATGGTGGTGAGTGTGATTCTTTGACGTGAAATCACTGCACTCAACACATGGTCTCACAGTTCTTCCTCCTCCTTTATTCAGTTCGCAGAGCCATCCTTTAACATAGTCACTATATTATATTTTCTCCTTTAGTTGATATAAGCTTGGTAAAACTTTGAGTTGTTGTCTCCATTCGTTAACCAATTTATACGACTCTTCTCTTTCCATTCTTCTTCCTCCTCCTTAAGTATTGCATTTAGTTTAGTTTGCATATCCACGCATAACTGATTAGATATGTCATTAAACTAAGTATCCAGGTCCATATGAAGTTTCATGATGTTATTTATCAATCTATCCTTCTTCCTTCTTCTTCTTCTTCTTTGCAAGTCTCTATTCCATTTCATAATTTCCATTCTGGCCTGACTAATAGCTTCATTGAAATCGAGATCTGTATTCCAGTTCTTCTCCAAGACAAATTTGAAGACCTCATTATACTCCTCGTACCAGGATGCTTGTGCCTTGAATCTTGAGTTCTGAGTGTTGTTTCATTTGGTTCTTATGAGAATGGAGCAATGGTTAGATTTGATTCTAGAAAGGTGTTGGACCACTGTATTTGGATAGGCATGTTTAAATGTATCATTTATAATAGCCCTGTCTAAACGTTCCTACAACCATCCATGTCTATAAGTGAGTTTTCGGACCGAGAAACCCATATTTGATAGTCCTACATTCAACTAGGTATCCCTGAACATTGCGGCCTCATTATAATTGAACATGTTGCTTCCTCTCTTTTCAAAAGGTGTGATCATGGTGTTGAAATCTCCTACTACCATCCAAGGCTTTGAAAATTTATTGCCCATGGAGATAAGGTATTTCCACAACAGACTCCTCACTTCAATATGTGGATTATCATATACAAACATCACTATTATATCATCATTCATGCTACATGTTACAAATTTATAATGTGTGTTGATGATCACCACCTTTGAGACCCTCTCATTACAATAGACCCAAATACGTCCAGCGAACCCCCTAGCTTCTAATGCATGAGAATTAGAGAATCCAAAGTTCTTTATTGTTTGAGTAGCTTTGTTACCACTGATCCATGGCTCATAGATGGCTACAATAGAAGGTCGATGCATAGCTATATGTTCTTTTAGGACTCGACATGTATCTTTATGGCCTATCCCTCTCAGGTTCTAGTGTAAAAACATTAAATACTAATAAGGAAAGTTAGATGAAGTTGTAGTACCTAGATTTGATCACGTCCTATGTTCTTCTCATTCCCCTCTCCCTTCTTCGCTGCTACCTCCTCTGAACCTTCAAATATATTGGCTAGATCGGCAAGTTTTTGCCTCTTTTTGCGTGGCTCAGTTACCAGTTTTGGATTTCCACTCCTTTTCATCTTTGTACCGCTTCCTTTTATGCTTTTTTAGCTGTCGACCCATGCTCTTTTCCCCTACCATCGCTCTCGTGAGGTTGAACTACCTCCTCCTCCATTGGTGTATTTGACTGAGCTATACCATTTTGTTTCCATAATATTTCTTCATTGTTAATATTGACCACCTCTATAACCTTGTCTACCTCTGGTTTTTCAATAGTATGATCCTTTTCTGTCTTTTTCTCCTAGGTTTTTGCCTGCGAACCATTACCTGAAGCAATCTGGTTTCTCTTATCTCTCAGGATAGTGTTCACATTCTCCTCAACTCCTCCATTTTTTACTAGACTTTTAGGCTTCTTGCCCCTTCCTGATTAGATTTTCTAGAGCATTTTTATTCTTGTTCTTATCCCCTACATTATTGTTGGTATGTATGCCCTGAGAGCCAATCATGGGATGATTGGTGGGATATATTAAGATTGATTTGATAAACATCAAAGGCAAGCTTCCAATTCTTTTTGGTTCAGTCATATGAGATAGTGATAGAACATATTGAATGTCTAGAGAATGATAGTACTCAATGACATATGCTTTCAGGTTGAGGACCTGAACAATGAGATCATACATATGCTAAGAGTTTATACATTCTCATTATGTCCCTAGTCGGATGTCATTGTGGAAGGTAGATAGACATCAATGACACATAAAACTAGATTGTGGTGTTGGTTGATGACATAATCTCATTAGTCATGATATAGAGATATCAAACCAAACACATAGGTACTTGTTACAGAACAAGTGTATCGGACAAACCCACTGTGAGTTTGACACATGGAACCATGACATGGTAGTCACAGTCAGTACTCACAGTGATGGTGGTGAGTGTGATTCTTTGACGTGAAATCACTGCACTCAACACATGGTCTCACAGTTCTTCCTCCTCCTTTATTCAGTTCGCAGAGCCATCCTTTAACATAGTCACTATATTATATTTTCTCCTTTAGTTGATATAAGCTTGGTAAAACTTTGAGTTGTTGTCTCCATTCGTTAACCAATTTATACGACTCTTCTCTTTCCATTCTTCTTCCTCCTCCTTAAGTATTGCATTTAGTTTAGTTTGCATATCCACGCATAACTGATTAGATATGTCATTAAACTAAGTATCCAGGTCCATATGAAGTTTCATGATGTTATTTATCAATCTATCCTTCTTCCTTCTTCTTCTTCTTCTTTGCAAGTCTCTATTCCATTTCATAATTTCCATTCTGGCCTGACTAATAGCTTCATTGAAATCGAGATCTGTATTCCAGTTCTTCTCCAAGACAAATTTGAAGACCTCATTATACTCCTCGTACCAGGATGCTTGTGCCTTGAATCTTGAGTTCTGAGTGTTGTTTCATTTGGTTCTTATGAGAATGGAGCAATGGTTAGATTTGATTCTAGAAAGGTGTTGGACCACTGTATTTGGATAGGCATGTTTAAATGTATCATTTATAATAGCCCTGTCTAAACGTTCCTACAACCATCCATGTCTATAAGTGAGTTTTCGGACCGAGAAACCCATATTTGATAGTCCTACATTCAACTAGGTATCCCTGAACATTGCGGCCTCATTATAATTGAACATGTTGCTTCCTCTCTTTTCAAAAGGTGTGATCATGGTGTTGAAATCTCCTACTACCATCCAAGGCTTTGAAAATTTATTGCCCATGGAGATAAGGTATTTCCACAACAGACTCCTCACTTCAATATGTGGATTATCATATACAAACATCACTATTATATCATCATTCATGCTACATGTTACAAATTTATAATGTGTGTTGATGATCACCACCTTTGAGACCCTCTCATTACAATAGACCCAAATACGTCCAGCGAACCCCCTAGCTTCTAATGCATGAGAATTAGAGAATCCAAAGTTCTTTATTGTTTGAGTAGCTTTGTTACCACTGATCCATGGCTCATAGATGGCTACAATAGAAGGTCGATGCATAGCTATATGTTCTTTTAGGACTCGACATGTATCTTTATGGCCTATCCCTCTCAGGTTCTAGTGTAAAAACATTAAATACTAATAAGGAAAGTTAGATGAAGTTGTAGTACCTAGATTTGATCACGTCCTATGTTCTTCTCATTCCCCTCTCCCTTCTTCGCTGCTACCTCCTCTGAACCTTCAAATATATTGGCTAGATCGGCAAGTTTTTGCCTCTTTTTGCGTGGCTCAGTTACCAGTTTTGGATTTCCACTCCTTTTCATCTTTGTACCGCTTCCTTTTATGCTTTTTTAGCTGTCGACCCATGCTCTTTTCCCCTACCATCGCTCTCGTGAGGTTGAACTACCTCCTCCTCCATTGGTGTATTTGACTGAGCTATACCATTTTGTTTCCATAATATTTCTTCATTGTTAATATTGACCACCTCTATAACCTTGTCTACCTCTGGTTTTTCAATAGTATGATCCTTTTCTGTCTTTTTCTCCTAGGTTTTTGCCTGCGAACCATTACCTGAAGCAATCTGGTTTCTCTTATCTCTCAGGATAGTGTTCACATTCTCCTCAACTCCTCCATTTTTTACTAGACTTTTAGGCTTCTTGCCCCTTCCTGATTAGATTTTCTAGAGCATTTTTATTCTTGTTCTTATCCCCTACATTATTGTTGGTATGTATGCCCTGAGAGCCAATCATGGGATGATTGGTGGGATATATTAAGATTGATTTGATAAACATCAAAGGCAAGCTTCCAATTCTTTTTGGTTCAGTCATATGAGATAGTGATAGAACATATTGAATGTCTAGAGAATGATAGTACTCAATGACATATGCTTTCAGGTTGAGGACCTGAACAATGAGATCATACATATGCTAAGAGTTTATACATTCTCATTATGTCCCTAGTCGGATGTCATTGTGGAAGGTAGATAGACATCAATGACACATAAAACTAGATTGTGGTGTTGGTTGATGACATAATCTCATTAGTCATGATATAGAGATATCAAACCAAACACATAGGTACTTGTTACAGAACAAGTGTATCGGACAAACCCACTGTGAGTTTGACACATGGAACCATGACATGGTAGTCACAGTCAGTACTCACAGTGATGGTGGTGAGTGTGATTCTTTGACGTGAAATCACTGCACTCAACACATGGTCTCACAGTTCTTCCTCCTCCTTTATTCAGTTCGCAGAGCCATCCTTTAACATAGTCACTATATTATATTTTCTCCTTTAGTTGATATAAGCTTGGTAAAACTTTGAGTTGTTGTCTCCATTCGTTAACCAATTTATACGACTCTTCTCTTTCCATTCTTCTTCCTCCTCCTTAAGTATTGCATTTAGTTTAGTTTGCATATCCACGCATAACTGATTAGATATGTCATTAAACTAAGTATCCAGGTCCATATGAAGTTTCATGATGTTATTTATCAATCTATCCTTCTTCCTTCTTCTTCTTCTTCTTTGCAAGTCTCTATTCCATTTCATAATTTCCATTCTGGCCTGACTAATAGCTTCATTGAAATCGAGATCTGTATTCCAGTTCTTCTCCAAGACAAATTTGAAGACCTCATTATACTCCTCGTACCAGGATGCTTGTGCCTTGAATCTTGAGTTCTGAGTGTTGTTTCATTTGGTTCTTATGAGAATGGAGCAATGGTTAGATTTGATTCTAGAAAGGTGTTGGACCACTGTATTTGGATAGGCATGTTTAAATGTATCATTTATAATAGCCCTGTCTAAACGTTCCTACAACCATCCATGTCTATAAGTGAGTTTTCGGACCGAGAAACCCATATTTGATAGTCCTACATTCAACTAGGTATCCCTGAACATTGCGGCCTCATTATAATTGAACATGTTGCTTCCTCTCTTTTCAAAAGGTGTGATCATGGTGTTGAAATCTCCTACTACCATCCAAGGCTTTGAAAATTTATTGCCCATGGAGATAAGGTATTTCCACAACAGACTCCTCACTTCAATATGTGGATTATCATATACAAACATCACTATTATATCATCATTCATGCTACATGTTACAAATTTATAATGTGTGTTGATGATCACCACCTTTGAGACCCTCTCATTACAATAGACCCAAATACGTCCAGCGAACCCCCTAGCTTCTAATGCATGAGAATTAGAGAATCCAAAGTTCTTTATTGTTTGAGTAGCTTTGTTACCACTGATCCATGGCTCATAGATGGCTACAATAGAAGGTCGATGCATAGCTATATGTTCTTTTAGGACTCGACATGTATCTTTATGGCCTATCCCTCTCAGGTTCTAGTGTAAAAACATTAAATACTAATAAGGAAAGTTAGATGAAGTTGTAGTACCTAGATTTGATCACGTCCTATGTTCTTCTCATTCCCCTCTCCCTTCTTCGCTGCTACCTCCTCTGAACCTTCAAATATATTGGCTAGATCGGCAAGTTTTTGCCTCTTTTTGCGTGGCTCAGTTACCAGTTTTGGATTTCCACTCCTTTTCATCTTTGTACCGCTTCCTTTTATGCTTTTTTAGCTGTCGACCCATGCTCTTTTCCCCTACCATCGCTCTCGTGAGGTTGAACTACCTCCTCCTCCATTGGTGTATTTGACTGAGCTATACCATTTTGTTTCCATAATATTTCTTCATTGTTAATATTGACCACCTCTATAACCTTGTCTACCTCTGGTTTTTCAATAGTATGATCCTTTTCTGTCTTTTTCTCCTAGGTTTTTGCCTGCGAACCATTACCTGAAGCAATCTGGTTTCTCTTATCTCTCAGGATAGTGTTCACATTCTCCTCAACTCCTCCATTTTTTACTAGACTTTTAGGCTTCTTGCCCCTTCCTGATTAGATTTTCTAGAGCATTTTTATTCTTGTTCTTATCCCCTACATTATTGTTGGTATGTATGCCCTGAGAGCCAATCATGGGATGATTGGTGGGATATATTAAGATTGATTTGATAAACATCAAAGGCAAGCTTCCAATTCTTTTTGGTTCAGTCATATGAGATAGTGATAGAACATATTGAATGTCTAGAGAATGATAGTACTCAATGACATATGCTTTCAGGTTGAGGACCTGAACAATGAGATCATACATATGCTAAGAGTTTATACATTCTCATTATGTCCCTAGTCGGATGTCATTGTGGAAGGTAGATAGACATCAATGACACATAAAACTAGATTGTGGTGTTGGTTGATGACATAATCTCATTAGTCATGATATAGAGATATCAAACCAAACACATAGGTACTTGTTACAGAACAAGTGTATCGGACAAACCCACTGTGAGTTTGACACATGGAACCATGACATGGTAGTCACAGTCAGTACTCACAGTGATGGTGGTGAGTGTGATTCTTTGACGTGAAATCACTGCACTCAACACATGTCATTGGGCACACTTTGACATCATCAAACGCAGTCCTGAAACATGGGTTGTTATAAAGGTGATGATTGGGTGGCTTTGACGCATGGGGTTTTTGAGGGGTGAGTGATAGATATGGGATTTGTCCCTCCTGAGGGAGTTTGATATCCATGGCCACTTGATGAGTAGGATTGATAAAGGTGTGCACGCATGTGTGAATCAGTATGTGATACTGATGTCATAACATATCTCTTCCAATCTACTCTGAGATCAAGGAAGTGAATGAACGTTGACAGGATGACTGTTCCATGCCTCGAGTTCATTCGGGATATCAGTGACAAAGGAATTATACATTCACTGTAACACCATTCACGGATTGTAGGATTGAAAGTTGTTCTCCAACTTTCTATTTCACTTGGGTAGCACTGATGTGTGACTAGGCACCGCTCTTTGCTTGTGAAGTCATAAGTGTTATGGACTTTCACTGCCAATGTGAAATGGACCTGCAGGGTCACACACATAGGATTTAACCTGGAAAAGGAGTTTTGTCCACAAACAATGTTTAGATTGATTACTAAAGGAGTTTAGTAGTTCAATTAAACACTCAATTAATTGATAGCTCAATGTCATAATGTTCAAGGTGTTGGACACATTGATTGGAGTATCGGATTGATTGAAACTACAATTGACCGTTTCTGCACAATTTGCACTCCCAACCGATCGGCTCATGTGATGAACCGATCGATTGAGCTTGGTGAACCGATCGGCTCAGTTGGTGAGTCGATCGGCTCATGGACAGGGTGAAACGATTGCTTCAAGTCTTGAAATGATCGGTTCAACTGATGCAACCGAGCAAGTTGGGAAAGTAGGATTGGTGAGAAATTTCTTTTCGTTTCACTTGCCCAATTTGATTGGAACAAGGATTGGTATTTGGTACCAATTAGGAACGAAAGAAGAAAAGTCAATCGGGAACTGATCAGGACCACGAACCGACCATTTCATGGGTCCCAACTGATCGGTTGAGGTGTCAACCGACCGGCTCAGGTCCCCAACCGACCGTTTCAGAAATGAAATGATCAGTTCAGGTTGCGCAATTAGTTGTCTTTGTGGAAAATCTCGAACCCTTCTACTCCTGCTTTAGTCCCGCATTGCCCTGGATAGAGAACCTTGTCCCATGACCCTCCTATATATATAGGGGTATTGGGGGCTTCTCAAAGTACAACTCAGTGCAACCAGTTGCTCTGTAAAGTTGTCGTTCTCTCTGGTTTTGGTAACCGAGAGAGCCCGAGCAAGTGCTACCCGATAAGGGAGGCACATCAAGGGAAAGACAACTACAGAAAGCGACTGGTGGCAGGAGAGTGTGTCAGTGACTAGTACGCTGACAGGAGGGTGCGACTCCTTCCAGTTCCTTGTGGGACAAGGAGATTGGAGTTTCAGGTGGTATGTGTAGACTACTTCAGAGGCGGGAGATTTCTGCCGCTTGGAGGACAGCTGTCAATCCCGACAGTCCCGGTGAGACCATGAGTCGTCAGTCCCGGTGTGACCAGGAGCTGCACAGACCCCGTCCAATACCAGAGGTGAAGACCGCACAAGGCGCGGGGTATTATCGCCGAGCAAGCCTCGGGACAAGGTATGATTCCACAAACCATCCTTTCCTATTGTATAGACGTTGATGCATTTCCTTGTTCTGGGTTTGGGGAGGAGAAAATTTGTGTTTCCGCTGCCTTCTCTGCCTCCCCTAAAACCCAACAGTGGTATCAGAGCCACGTCAACTACTCTATACTTTAGGATTATCGATATGATCGATTTTGGTTTGTCGCCTTTATTTATTGCATACGATGCGAATAAAATTGGCTTTATGCATGTCCAATCCTAAATCCACAAATCCCAATTTACATATATGATATGTATTATGAATGCACTTGATACGCGTCACCCTTAAATGAGTTTTGTGGTGGATGTATAGCATGGTTATGGCCAATAAACCCTATATGTGTATGGTTGTATGTGGTTGCTTGCATCTTGGTCTACGCACCAATTCCCTTTCTCCTATTCCTGATGTAACTCGAAATAATTTGAGATTTCTTTCCTACCTTTGCTGCCCTCGAATGTAACTCGAGGTTTCTCCTTTTACAATGTAAAATAGGATAGAATTTTATTTCCTGTCATGTCAAAGAACGGCGGACATCCTGACGACAGTTGAGACGATCGGTTCAAGGCGTGAACCGACCGGTTGACATTTGAGATGATCGATTCAAGGAGTGAGCCGATCGGTTGATGACCGGTTCGAGGAGTGAGACGAGCAGGTGGCGGCCATGATGAGATGCACGACGACCAGGCAAACTGATCGGTTGGAGGAGCCAACCGATCGACTGGTGGCACCCAGACGATCGGGCCAGAACGAGCAAGTCATTCATGTGATGAGTTGATCTACTCGGAAGGCAAAGCACATAGTTCATCTTGTACAGGTTGCATGTGATGTAGACCTAGATGACAGTGATTCCTCTTGACTCGAGGAATCACATTAGGATGGCCATAATCATCGATTTTATCATTTCACATGGTTTCTGTGGGATATAGCATGTATATGATACATACTATAGATTGTGGTGATTGGATATATATATGTATATAAAACCAAATCCCTCATTAAATATTAAGTTTTAGATGCCTTCTAAATGCGACACATGTGAAAAGCTTGATCGACCAAGTATGGGCACGCCCTAGCGTGGTGCACCGTCTATCTCGTGGAAGCGTGAAGGATGAATGTGTGGGTCTACCCTAGCAGGGTGCATATTCATCGTGTTTGATTTGGGTCGGACTTAACAAGGTGACCTAGATAGGATCTAGCACCTTGAGTCATGGAGATGATCATGGCAAGGTGTTGCATATGACATCTTATCAAGAGTTGCATATGATGCAATTGGCAAGAGTTGCCTACCTGAGAGATCTAAGTTGTGGGTGACATCCCTAGCTGGTCCATGACTTAGAGGATTTCAGGATCTTGCCCACTAGAAGGTTGTACGCTGCAATCTTCTGAATTGATGGTGAGGGCTATCAATTTGAACTAAAATAGTGGGAGTGATAATTAATTAAAGGCCTAATTATATCGTCAAATTTTCAAATCAATCAAATAAGTCAAAAATGAGTTTTTGGACTAAAATTACATATATTTCCTTTTGTACAATAAATGGTTGATCAACAATAATCACTTTTTGCGATCAGTCTTTGAGACCAACAAATTAAATGGGAATTTTTCCACGACTGGTTAGGACATTGAGAAGTGTTCTC